>OX459030.1:40486452-40688952 GCA_949775025.1 Tricholauxania praeusta | reverse complement strand
ATATCGCAAACCACACAAGCTATTGTGCTAAAATTTAATATGAGAATGCCGATCACGAATATAATTTATTAAACCAAAAGTGGGCGGAATTGGAGAATTGGGCGTGGCATATTTCAAATTTTTCCTTTCTATTCGAACATTTTCCATATGACTTTTTCAACCCCTTAACTTTTTCCAGTATATCCTATATGTATTTGTTCGCATTTTTCAACCTCTTTTAACTTTCTTCACAAGTTTCTTTATTTTTTCGACTTTTTCATCAATTTTGAATTCTTTCAAATTTTTTCAACCTCTTTCAACTTTTTTAGAGTTTATATTTTTTTTTGTAGTTTAAGAAAAATAAAATTGCTAAAATTTTGTAAATTGAAATGTATATGTGACTTTTTTTTGAAAAACACATTTCTTAATATTTTTTTAGTGAACTTCAGATTAAAGTTCGATCCGTTCGATTATATTGTTTGAATCGTTAAACTTTGTGTCTATAGCCAAAAAAATTATACATCAACATATGTACATCCAACATATCCGGGTATACCATACATTTTTTATGAGTGTTTTCAATTTTTTATGTTGTTAACGGTTTTTTCTATTTATAGCGATTATTGATTATGCATTTTGACATGTGTATTAGGGTTTTATTTTTCAAACTTTAGGACAGGGATTTTGTTTATTTTTTCATATATTATAGCTTGAGGAATAAAAATAATTGTCCCAACATTTGAGCTTCCTAGCTCTAACCTGAAAACTTCGCGGACAGAGTTTATGTCCAATTCCGTTGAAATTTAACGAAAAAACCGACTTACTAAAACGTAAAAAAAGTCTGCTTTAGGTGCCAAGATATTGCGTTTTGGGTTTTTTAGTTGAATGGGGGTCGCCACCCACTGTAGTAAAACCACGCCCACATTTTTCGTGTGGCTAAAAATGTGGAAAAATACACCCGAAGGAGGTATTTTTTTTTTTTTAAATTTGCGGTGCTGTGTACCTATATAATAGTATCGGGTTTGAAGAAAATTCTCCCAAAATTTCAGCTTCCTAGATCAAACCTGCGAACCGCGCAATCACTTTGATAATCGTACAATTCGTATGAAAAACGAAAAAACAAAACAACGAAAAACATAGCATGAAATAATTCGCGTGCATGGTTTGAGATGGATTTGGTCTTTAAGTAATTTTAATTAATTTGCACTCAATCAGCTATTTTTCGTTTTCCCAAACAAGTAACCGAGAACGTTTATCAGGAGCCCCAATCAAATAGTTTAGTTGCATAATTCCTCACCGAATTTTCTGTGATGAAAAGGAAAACCTCCTTAAGTCGACTTAAGCATAAATGAAGTTAAGAAGGGAAGTTATGGAGGAAGGAACATTAACTTATCTCTTTTAAACGTACAATGTCATTTAAAGTAATAGCTTAAAGCCCAACTTCCATGTGATCTTATCTTATCTTATCTTATCTTATCTTATCTTATCTTATCTTATCTTATCTTATCTTATCTTATCTTATCTTATCTTATCTTATCTTATCTTATCTTATCTTATCTTATCTTATCTTATCTTATCTTATCTTATCTTATCTTATCTTATCTTATCTTATCTTATCTTATCTTATCTTATCTTATCTTATCTTATCTTATCTTATCTTATCTTATCTTATCTTATCTTATCTTATCTTATCTTATCTTATCTTATCTTATCTTATCTTATCTTATCTTATCTTATCTTATCTTATCTTATCTTATCTTATCTTATCTTATCTTATCTTATCTTATCTTATCTTATCTTATCTTATCTTATCTTATCTTATCTTATCTTATCTTATCTTATCTTATCTTATCTTATCTTATCTTATCTTATCTTATCTTATCTTATCTTATCTTATCTTATCTTATCTTATCTTATCTTATCTTATCTTATCTTATCTTATCTTATCTTATCTTATCTTATCTTATCTTATCTTATCTTATCTTATCTTATCTTATCTTATCTTATCTTATCTTATCTTATCTTATCTTATCTTATCTTATCTTATCTTATCTTATCTTATCTTATCTTATCTTATCTTATCTTATCTTATCTTATCTTATCTTATCTTATCTTATCTTATCTTATCTTATCTTATCTTATCTTATCTTATCTTATCTTATCTTATCTTATCCCATATAAGGGATATCAAATCAAATTTTTGTAAGAAAGAAAAAGCATGCGAACAGAACCTAATGGAGAACCCTTGGAGAATGCGAGAGTGAATAGCATACATTTGCTATCTTAATAGCATGTGATGTCCTCCCTGATATTTGATAAGATAAGATCACATGGAAATTGGGCTTAAACGTACTTATGATTTAAGGCATTTAAAATTGTGCTAGGAAATAACAGCTTAAAGCAGTATAACGTGTTTTTCAAAATCAAAAAAAAAGAGTTTGAATATTCAGCAATAGGCAACTTCGAAATAGCTTACATCGAAATAAGCGTTTTTTTTTTTTTCAATATTTATTGTTTGGAGGTAAGTTTTTTTCCAAAGCAATTGTTCTTCTTTATTGTGCTTATGTGAGTAAGCTGTATAAGTTGAATTGTCTCGTTTCAAAAACGCGCTTAAGTTTTATTTCCTTAATTTAAGTAATTTTCATATTAAAAAGTGGAACGATTTCTTCCTTAATTAACAGAGGCTCTAGCTTTTACTACATTTCACATAAATTTTTAAAAACTTAAAGCTTAAAAGTGCTCTTCTGCAAAACGACAAAATCAGACTTAAGCAGTTTTTCCTTTTTGTCACAGAATAATTGACAGCCAATAACGCTGAACGACGACTATAACAAAAAAAAATGTTTCTCAAGATTAAAATATAGTACACTTCTATAAGTTAATCGCCCATTTCACTTTAAACGGACAGTCAGTCGAGTATGACGTCCTCAATTTGCCTGATATTTTATGTGTACTAATGTTATGCTTATTAGTTTCCCTTAAGGAGAATCAAAATTAAAAAATCACACTTTGATCAGTTTTTACAGGTCTAGAAGAGGGCGTAAAGTAGGGATCGAACGCTTTTTTTCCTTTTCGGCATGCCGCTCAACATGTGTATGGTAAAAGCTGCTGTGCTGTACGCAGTAAACGACAATCAAATGACATGGATGTATTGTTTCCAATCATGACAATAGAGATTTAAGATTCAGTTACATTTCAGAAAGCTTTCGACAATGGCTCAATGTCCACCTTTTGATTATATTTGAATCGCTTCTGAAAGTTTTTTTACTACATCATTGGATTTTTTTTTGTAACGTTTATGGGGTTTATAACTTGGTATCAAATTTAGTAGGTTATTTTTTTTTTGCTTATAACGAATAATAGTTTTAGTATCTGTTTTAGTTGATTCCTTTTTTATTTGGTTGCAACGAAAATATACAACATTCAACGATTGAAAAAACTATATTATAAAATTTTACTTTTTTAATTCATGTTGTAGAAGTTGAGATCTGGTGGGTCAACGAACTTTGGAACTTTGTCTCCTCGAGACTAAAACATCGAAACATCATGTTTTAAGATCCGACTCTAAGTACCGGAGATTTGACGAAAAATTTAATAAGAGAACCCCTACAATTCTATTAATTAAAGAGATTTCCCCCAGTAAATTTAAAGTTGGAGGAGCAGCTATATTTGCTGAACTTAATAAAAATCATCATAAAGTTATTGAAGGTATAAAATTTAATAAACCCTTATTAATTAACAAAAAATTAATAACATTTTTTTAAAATATTTCTAATGAAAAAATCGAAATACTTCCGTTAGAAAAGTTTAATGAATTTTTGCCAACTTTAAGTTTGTGACACTAGAGTGGCACATTAAGATTGTAAGAACTGAGTTCTGGTGGGTAAGTACTAGAACGGGTTATTTGATGTCAATGACTTTAAGAGAAAAAAATTGGTCTACTCAAGACAAAATCATTGATATATCATACTTTAAGATCGGACTGTAAATGCCGATGATATGACGAAAAATGTAGATGCGCGACCTCTATTTTCAGTAAAAAAAAATGGGAATTGTCTTGCAGAAATGCTTCAGAAATGCTTTTTTTTCTGCACGGTCTAATGTACATATGTACATATATCAACTATAAATAATCCTAAGTAATTTCACATTCAAGTTTTTGTTGTAACTCAACTTGTCCACCGTGACCCATATCTTACAGTGAACCGCAGCCAAAAGCCGCCGCGATGCCAGTATTCGATGTAAGCCCTGAGTCACGCCCACTTACTTTAACGTAATAAAATGAACCTAGGCTAAACTGGTTCGTCCTAATATGCTTCGGATGAACTAATTTGGCCTAGGAAAAACTAGTTTATCTTGAAAACTAGATTGGCCTAATACCATTGTTGAGATTACTTACTTGGGTGGCCATAACAACCCGTTGCCGGATTATGGTCAACCTCAAAAGCTTCCTCCACTGTTACATCTCCAATCGCAGCGAGATTACATTTCAAAATAAACGAACGAACACAATTGGAACTTGATGCGATAGCGAGAAAAAACATAACGAGACTACATTGATTTTTCCTATACGTTACAGCAAGATACGCTATAGTGCTTTTTTGATCTTCCATTTCGATTCTTGCTCTAACAAATAGAAAAAATCACGTCATCTCGTTTTGTTTTTTCTCGCTATCGTATCTCGCTCCAATAGTGTTCGTTCGTTAATACTCTGCAATGCAATGCGCTTTCATTCAAATAACGAACACCAGGGGAAAAGTAAAAAATTGGTAAACAAAAACAAAACAGAAATCAAAAAGAAAAGGGGACAACAAATTCAAAAACTTTGCAGCGCTACTCTGCAATGAAATGCGCTTTCATTCAAATAACGAACACCAGGGGAAAAGTAAAAAATTGGTAAACAAAAATAAACAGAAATCAAAAAGGGGACAGCAAATTCAAAAACTTTGCAGCGCTACTAATAGGGTGCGTAGTTCACTTATCTTTCGTAAAAAATAAAAAAAAATGTTTTCGATTTATTGCATTGGAATCCAATTTAATTAATTTTTTTTTCCTGATTGTTTTCTTGCAATCAACTTTGAACAGTGAATACAGCAACAACATTATACTTATTTTTCCGAGTACATGTGCTGAAGGATGTGCGATGTGTTCTTAATAAATTTTAACTAAAATAAACTTACATTGGTTATCTTGAACTTTTCCCAGGTGTTTTCCCCGACGCACATTACCAAAAACAATTAATAGCAACAACGGCAAAAGTACAACTGAAACGCATTCAGCAAATAATGACTCTGGAGTTGTCTATTGCGGTTAGGGGTGCATTGTCTGCAAATTAAGGGTTGAAGTCTGCTGCACTGCAATTCGATTCTATTTTTTATTTTCAACGATGGAAAATTCTTATTGCGCACGAACAAATTTTTGAGTCATTTTAGTGACATCTGGCTGTCGATTTTTAGAAAGGTTTCTGACACTGCTAAGAAAATTTAACGATAACTTTGACGTTTGCAACGAATCCCATTGGATTTAATTTCAGATGATCTTCAGCATTACAATGAAGCAAAAATTCCCTCTGATCAGCCAATTTTATTTGTATTTTCTAATTTATATATTTTCTTAAATTCATAAAAAAGTTACATATTTGAATATATATTGGGCTTATAGCCCAAGATCCCTCTGCAGAAAAGTCGAATGTATAAGATTACATGATGGGATGTACGGGAAAGACGGTGACCCATTTTGGTGAAAGTAACGAACCAGTACCGAAAATTTCCGAATTTTAGCCAATTTTGTTGTTTTAATTGAAACTTTATATTATACCTCAAAATATATATCAAATGATAGAACTCGAAAAGGCCTACACATAAGGGTTGAATTGTTGAATCCTGTCTCAAAAATGGTTTGCTACCGGTTTTTAGCACCTGATTTATTTAGATTAAGACGACTCATCACGCCTGTCACCGTATCTTACTGTATATTCTGCCAGATGATATTCTGCCCACCGACTCCATGAATTTGAAACGACACACTTCACTGAATCGTACACTGACATATGTATACCGCGGCATTTATTGAGTTGTGTTTTTTAGGCCTTCTTTGAATATAATTTTTTCTTTTCGTTTCATTCAAAATTTCGCTGCCATCATAGGGGTATATATGCAACCAAAACGTGTTAAATACATTTTTTTTTTTCAATTATTACAAAATGACCGCCTTCTTTCGAGCCATGTTTTTGTTGCAGGGCTCCGCGACATGCATCAAATTTTAATGTTTGTGGAATCATTTGAAAAAAAGATCATTTCTTACTCCAAGAATTCGCATTTAAATATTTTCAAAGGAATGAAAAATATCGAAAATTCGGTTCAACTTTTTCTAGACCGTTACAGTGCATGTCACGCCACCCTAAACTAATGTAGATCCCATTTTGAAATTTTTGGTACAAATTATCCATATATGTACTTTAAGCTATATTTTAAAATTAAGATAAAAAAATGTCCGAAATCTTTGAAATCCTGATTTTAAATGCCTTGATTTCAATTCCTATAAGAGTCACTATGTTTAACATTTTGTTGTAATTTTTTTAACTCGAAAAACTGCTTCTGGAAAATCCGCTCTCTATATACTCGTAACTTCAATTTTAAGAAGTCGATAACTTGACGAACAAGCCTCATAAAAATAAAAAAAAATATGTTTGCACCAGGTTTACCAAGTTGAAAACAAGGAATTAGGGCGTCGAAAACAAAATAAAAATTAAAATTTTTTGTTGGGGAAAAGTTGACCTTTTTTAATCTATTTTTTTAGTCGCCAATATTAAAAAATTCAATTTTGTTTTGGGTAAAAAATTTGAAGACCTTCTTTTTTTTCTGGTCAGCAATATTAAAATAGTTCATATAAAAAATCTGATGATTCAATTAACGGCTTTTCCTGAAATTTTTCAATTCCTACAAGGCCGAGAACTTTGAAATGCAATTAGAGGCTTGGCTGTGTCAAAAGCAGCCACTTCGCAACCCTGATTAACACTTTCAAGAAGTACAATTCGGCCGAATATGAACAAATTTCAGATCCTAATTTTTTTTCGTTGTCTGCTTCACATGAAATGCCTGATATATCAAAACTAAGATGTCATTAAAGTCTGGAAGCAGCGGTAGATAATTTTTGAAAAATGTTTGTCACTATTTTTAGACTAAGATATACATTTAAGATATATGGATTTACATATAAATTAACTTGTATCATTTCAAATAATCTTATGGCTTAAACTTATTTTTTGAATGATGGTTGGAATAGTAGACGAAATTCCAAAGAAGCAGGTGCCAACCACGGTTAAAGCTTTGGTCAGAAAGCTGATAGAATGACGGAACTCAATTTCCAACGGGAAATTGAGTCGTTTCATGAGATCGTTCTCAGAATGGGAAATTTACAAGCACACTTTTTTCATTGAGTCAAAAGCGTAGAACATCAGTGGCAGGGCTGTGTTCAAGCATAGGCTACATAGGTTGCCCCAAAAACTGAGTTAACATTTTTTTTGAACAGCAATGTTCAGGCTAGGGTCCCGGAGATCATAGACATGGCCCTGGTCAGAGGTACAACTTTTTTTACGTTATACATATATGAACGAATTAGAACTGTCTAGTAATAGTCTCAACATCATCAGGACCGTTTTTACATCAGGATTTTTTTTTATCGAGTACTTTCAGATGATAGACATCAAAAGTAGGATTCTCTTATTTCACTGTCACATAGCATATTAAGCTGGTTTTTGCTTTCCTTATCCACCTCACGTTTAGATTTCATGGCCCCTGGATCCTGGATGGACCTATTCCAATTACAGATCTATATAGAAACCAAATATTAAAATAACCCAAAGGAATTACCATGGAAATGGCAAATTTTTCTGAATCGGTTTTGTGGGGATAGGTCAAGCCAGTAACTTTTTTTTTTCAACTGAATTTTCTGTAACCAATAGAGTAGTTTTTTGTGCTTTTTAGCTTTTTATAGATAAGGAAACGTTTTACATGTTTTATATAAAATTCCTGGTTCATAAAGAGTAAACAATTTCATAAACTTCTGTTACGTAAATAGTATATTTCCAATATTTTCACAAATTTGTGCAATCTCTTCGTGTGTAGCATTCTCCGCGGCTAATATTGCATTGCCCAAAGCTATGGTTTCTCGCGTTGTTTTGCCTTTAACCCAGATGCGTCCATTCAGTCCCACCGCAATTTCAAAAGGCATTTCCTTTTTAAGTGAGCGAAAAAGCGGACAATCCTCGCGTAGCATCATACGCGCCAAATTGAGGCTACAATTGAAGACAAAGCCACCTAAAAGAACGCCTAGTTTTCCCTTTTTTCCCAATGAGTTAACACAAACCAGTTCTGGCTCCAAGTCTGGGCTGGCAACAATTAAACGAGCATATAATAATTCTCCAGGATTAACATCAGGTCTATTTTTCTTAGTAGCAGACTCGAAGGCCAAGTATGAGAGAGAGGCTTGTTCATGCGCGCCAATGTCCACACGGAATATGTCGCCAGCCTTTGCCGTGACCACGCCAATCACAGCTTCACCGCGTACAGGTACATAACGTTTTTGGTAGTTGTCTACGTAGAATGTGTTTGGTTCCTTCTGAATAAGCGCGCCGGCCTTGCAAGCTACTACCTGGTCATCAACACGACGTAGACCCGGGCCAAGAATCACCTTTTTTATTTTAGCTAGCTCTTCCGCGGCTAGAATTCGATCTCCAGGCATTACAATTTGCGTCATTTTTTTGAATGAAAATGAAATTGTGAAAATCACACAGCACGCAAAATCGTTTTAAACAATAACAAAAACCCCACGCGACAAATGATTCAAAAGAAATGTCAAAATACTTTTCACTACTTTAGGAAGTGTTTAGAAATCTATAATGGTCTAGTTCACAATACAACATATTTCTTACAAATCGAATTATTTTGATTTTCATCTGATGGCCGTACAACCAATGCTTCAGGCGCTATCAGTGGTTTTGAAAGGTTACAGATTCAACGTTTCCTGAACATTCAAAAAAAATAAATCATTCTGATACGTTATAACCGTAAACTGGTACAGATCTTTATTAACAACGTAATTGCATTTGTTGTCATATATACATTATAGATAACAAAAAAGTTACATCGAATCATAATATAATGCATAGAACGAAACAAAATTTATACCATATTTAAGAAAAATCTCTAAAATCGGGAAAAAATCTATGTTTTCGCATGCCAAGCCTATTTGAAACCGAAAACAAAAAAAAATGCAATGAATTCTTTTGAAAACCGTGTTTTCATGGATAATAGACTACACCAACTGCCATTTTTTCTGTTGCTTTATGACTAATTTAAATGTTATCTTTCTTGAACTTATCTTATCAAATATCAGGGAGGACATCACATGCTATATAGATAGCAAATGTATGCTATTCACTCTCGCATTCTCCAAACGCATTAGGTTCTGTTCGCATGCATTTTCTTTCTTACAAAAATTATATCCCTGATATGGGATTAAGATATATAGCATGGAAATAAGGCTTTAAGCCCTCTTTAACGCCTGAAAAAGAAAAAATAACAAAATCCGCTTTTATTTTGTTCTTTACTGTGCAAAAACTACGCGCAAACTGAAATCGGATGTAAGGTCGTGAGAAAAGTTGTAGCGTATAAGGCAAACGTACGGTCGTATTGACCAGTTAAGTTTCAAAATTAAATTTAGCTGTATGCTTTTTTAAACATTTCTGTGACAAGGAATAACAGCTAAAGTCGATCTGTGATTATAAAGCAAAACAGTATAAATCACATGCTTATGCTCAGAACTTATGTTGATTTGCCTTGTGATCACCGATCGACTTTAGCTGTTATTCCTTGTGAAATAACAATTTTAATTTAAGCGTTTTTGACATTAGAGCGTCGACGTACAAGTTCCTATTCACTCGCTAGCGAGCTTGCGCCTCGATTCACTACACCGACGAAGATATACCACACTACTACGCCGACGTATTTCGAATTCACACAACTAAAACACTACTCCGAGGTCAATAATCACAATAGTCAACATTTCCACAAGGAAATTCTGTGAAAATATTCTTGTCTATACTCTTTTGTTCATTTATTTAGCGTTTACACACGAAAACTAGAGTTTCTTTGTATTTATAAATATCAAAGTAATTACTCTGTCAACCCACCACAACAAATGTAAAGTCAAAGCATAATATCCCAGCAGGCAAATGAGCAAGGCCTTACTCGGAGAAGGCCTGCTAGCACTGCTGCGATTATATAAGGACTTATCAAAACTAGATTTTCATGCAAATAAAAATACAATCACAGAAGGCAAAGAAGAAGGACTCCATTTACTTTAGCGCTTTTCTGTTTCTTTTTTATTTCATGTATTGCAATGTTTTATGATTCGGCATAACTTTTTTGTCATATGCATTGTACATATACGACATGAAAAGTATGCACATGGTTAGAAATTAAGAGAGGTGTGCAGGTTAGTCCTCTGTTGTTTCATGTTATGTTAAGGAGGTAGAGTTTTGTGTTTTGTTTGTCAAATTGTAAAGTCATTAAAAAAATATCAACGCAAGTGAGATGGCGCGTATAAAAAAAAAAACAATTAATATTTAGAGTCTTTAAATTTATTAAAATTAAATTTTTGTCAAGTACTTCTGAGAGTCCTTCTACGGTAAGCGGTCTTAGAAAGGCCTGTTTTCTGCGGCCATTTCATATAAAAAAGAAAGTACGTTTGAAAGGAGGGTGGAAGGCCTTATACTTACCAAGGAAGGCCTTCTAGAAGCACTGTTAGCTCCTGTCCTTGCCTACTGGGATAAGCTAACGAACAGAACGAAAAAGAATTTCCGAGTACTGCAAATTTTGTACACCACCCCATGTGTGATAATAATTAAAAACCAGTATTCTCAAAAGCGTGGGTAATCGCAGTCTCCATTCACAGTGACATTTATCATCATTTAGATTTTGCCGTTTCGGCTTTTTTTTTGTGTCAAACAGCGGTATTTTTCTATTTGGCCCATTCAGAAACTTCAGCATTTTTGAAGCGATTTATTCGACTTTTTAATGAGATGTATTTGTCTTAAGAGTTTCAAAATTCAGATGCGAACACAAAATTGCGCTAAGCAGTGCAGCGGATTTCAATCCGACACTGGTGATTCTTTTTTGTTATTGCAATAACAACAAAAGCGACTAGGTTTTTCCGACTTAATGTAGTTTGGAGCATATCGTTCAGAGAATATTCAAGAACTTTATGCCTAAGAGCTGTAATTCATCAAAGTGCTTAACCTTAAAGTGACAATTTGTTGCGAGTAAGCTTGTGCAAAATATATCGATTATCGATATTTGCGATGTTTTTTCGGTAATTATCAGTGATATTTTTATTTTAATATATAATATAATATATATATATATAATATATAAATATATAATATATAAATATATATAATATAATATATCGAAATTCGATTTTATTTTTCGACTATCTAATTCGATATTTTTGATTAAAAGTAGCTCTGTATCCAATTGAAAAAGCACTCGTGTGGTCCTAGCCTAACAAGGTTGTTAAACTCAAATAAATGCAACCGTGAAAAGCTTCAGCATCTCTGTAAAGAAAAAAAGATAACAAGACTTCTGAAAGTGAGTGCTTATACCTTTTTAATACAAGCGGCTTGATAGTCTTGTCTACGGTTGAGGATTCCCGCATTTTCTGCGCATTTCATTGAAAAGGTGTATGACTAGGATCTCTTGTAAATTGCTTATAAATATCAAGCTACGGGGTCTTCAGTGTCCTCCCAAGAAATTTCACCTTCAGTTATAGCAAGTCCTTCACCCTGATATATTACCTGACGTAAGACCATATACATTGGCCATTTCTTATCTGTTGCTTCGACAATGCATTAATTTCGTTGATGCGATCCCACGTAGCTAACTGAAAAGCAAGTTGAATTCATGTTTACAGAATTTCAATGCTAAACACGCAAAAAAAGTGCTTGGGACGCCATTTTCGCACTTTAATTTGTTCGGCAAAAATATAGGTTTTCGATTATCGATGTATCCGATATTTTCTTCTCGATATATTTCGATACGGTTTCGAAATATTGATCATCGATATTTCGATAATATATTTATTTGTCCAACCCTAGTTGCGAGGGAGCTTGCAAGTCTTTACTGGATGAAATTTTACTAGCAAGAATTTTTCAACAAGAAAAACACATGATTTTGACACTTGACAATAGTTTTTGATAAATACATAAAAAAGTAAATTGATTTGAAAAACTTAAATATTTCAACCAATTTGTTTTTACTTATCAGTTTGTACGAATTTTTACTGGATTGCGTTTGTTTACTTTTATGAATATTTTTTTCTTTGAGAGCAAACACTTTATTACTAAAATTTCGTTACTGGATAATTTTTACTGGGAAAGTAAGCAAACACACCTATTATCAAGAAAAACTATGAACGTCAGAAGTTGACAAACACTCATTTGACTCATTCAAAAAGTTAAAGATTAATGTGTTGCCAGAATTGGGGCGGGGTTGGGAAAACGGCAACGATTACACGCTGTTAAAAAAAAGACCGTTGGAAAATCGTTTGAATAAAGTTTATTTTGTTCAAGCCTCAATAACAATGACAACGGTACGGCGGGACGAGAGCGAGGAGTGCTGTCAAAAATATTTCAAACACTCGCTGTCTAAAGCCCAATTTCCATGTGATCTTATCTTATCTTATTTTATCCCATATCAGGGATATCAAATCAAATTTTTGTAAGAAAGAAAAAGCATGCGAACAGAACCTAATGCGCTTGGAGAATGCGAGAGTGAATAGCATACATTTGCTTTCTTAATAGCATGTGATGTCCTCCCTGATATTTGATAAAATAAGGTAAGATAAGATCACATGGAAATTGGGCTAAATGTAACTTCGCACAATGAAGCGCGTGACGACGTGATGACGCGACGTCAAAAATCAGAATTGTTGAATTTTTCACGCGACGAGTTTTGACATATGTGGCTGTCTGACTATGACATATATGGCTATCAAACACGCCAGCAAACCACAACGAATGAATTTATTTTTATGAAACATATTAACAAGATAAATTAAAAATAAAAAAGTAAAAGAAAAAGTTTGAATGTTATTTGGCGCAATGATTAAATTAAATTTTTCGAAAAATTTTGACAAGCAAAATTAAATTGACATACAAATTTTAATCTCGTCGTTCAATCTCGTCGTTCAATAAAGAGCGAAACACATAAAAAGCATGCATGCATCAAAGCATTTGACATATCATTTAAATACACGTGTGCTTATGAAGTAACGCACATAAAAAGTGAGCTTGATCAAGTATGCTATAATTTTTGACATCATGTAATCGTTGCCGCTTTCCCGACCCCGTCCCAATTCTGTACGACACATAAGAAATTATTGTTTGGGCGCTGTCAAATGCCCACCGTGGTACATCGCACTCTGTCAACTACCATTCACTTTGAAATGTTTATTTATTAGCCCAGTTCACATTATCACACATGCTGTCCAACATGGTGTGACAACATCAATGTTCGATAATGTGAACGGTAGGATGGACCGCTTGACACACATGTTGGATGGACTTCAAAAAATTTTGATTTCTCTGCTGGCTTGTCCAACCGTCCAACTAGTGTGAACGCTGGCTGTCGAGCCTAGTGCAAATTTTTCATTTCAAATAAAATTTCATGGAGTGAACTTCAATGGCGGCCATTAATAATAATCAGTTTTGGCAAGATTTTTTTCAACTTTATTAAATTTTTTCAGAAACTTGGAAAATAAAAAGGGAAATGTAAAAAAACCGAAATGCATTAAATAAGGCATGTGAAGTACTTTTAGTAAAACTGAAGGAAATCGAGCCAAATGCTACGGATGACGTGCTATAAATAGAGATTAACTCTATACAATTGTTACCATTGAGAACAATTACAATGTTTTCTCTTCAGAGGTTAAAGCAGAGCTAAAATTTAGTGATGTGTGCTCCTCAAAATTTTTCTGCAAATGATGTGTGACAAGCATGTGTGATGATGTGAACGCATAACGATATTTACAGTTATTCGTGTTGTCGAGCCATGTTGGACAGCATGTGTGATAATGTGAACTGGGCTATTGATTATTAAATTTTTGTTCCAAGTAAATTCATAAAATTTTGACGTTTATTCTCGGACTGAAAAAATTGTTTTTTCCGTTCCTGCACTTTTGCATTGTTTCTCTTTCATAGAACGCAATTTTCTCTGTCGTGTTTGACAATCTTACAGTACTTAGCCCAAAAAGTTCTGGAACGAACCTAACATTAGATTCGTAGTTTCTTATCGTCAGAAATTATTCTTTGCTTATCGTGTACGGCGTTATCTCTTAAAATTTGAATAGATCTTAAGAAGAAAAATAATAGGCTAGATCAGGAGTTCAAAAATCAAAGTTCAAATTTATACTATGAGTCTACTGGAACTTTTTGCCATTGCACTTATTCTCTATTGGCTGGTGTATGTTCTTTTATGGGCACTGCTGGATTCAAATGTCGAACTGCGATTTAAGGAGCATTTTGGCCGACCCGTATCAGCGCTGCGTGGGAAGGTCGTTTGGATAACCGGTGCATCAAGTGGTATTGGGCGTGCTCTAGCTGTCAGCCTAGCGCGCAATGGTGTGCGATTAGTCTTATCTGCACGTCGTGAACCAGAATTACAAGATGTGCGCAAAGAGTGTTTGCAACAGTCAGCTGGTCTTCTATCTCCGAATGACGTTCTTGTATTGCCCATGGACATGCTGGAATTAACCACACATCAGCAACGTTTCGATCAAGCTCTTCAGCACTTTGGCAGCCTAGACGTGTTGGTCAACAATGCTGGCCGGTCTCAACGCGCTAGCTGGGAGGACATCGCGGTGCAAGTTGACCGGGATCTCTTTGAATTAGATGTTTTCTCAGTGATGCATTTATCTCGTATTGTAGTGCGTCACTTTGTGAAACTGGCTGGCGGACGGGGGCATTTGGCGGTTACGTCAAGTATGGCTGGTATGGGCCCAGTGCCATATTCGGCCACCTACTGCGCAGCCAAACACGCATTGAGTGCTTATATGCTAGCGCTGAAACTAGAGCATCCTTCATTAGATATCAGCATCTTTTCGCCCGGTCCAATAGCGACGAATTTCCTGCGTGAAGCTTTTACCGCTGAACCTGATTCAAAGTTTGGAAAGGGTACGGAAAATGATATGAAACGTATGAGCGCGGAGCGCTGCGGTCATTTATTTGCCGTGATGCTTGCAAATAAAAGTCTGATGGCTTGGTGTGGAAACTTCCCATTAGTGCTGCTGGGGTATATAATGCAGTATCGGTCGTTGGGAAAAATAATTATGAAAACTTTAGGCAAGAGTGCCATGGCTAAGATACGAGAAGGAAAGTGACGAGATTAATGCACTTATTTTTAAAATGGGATGTGTAAAACTGCTTATATGTACATATAAAATAGGAAAAAAAAGTTATATTTTCTTGAATAAATTTTTTAAAAGTGAAATATTACAATTTAGAAACTAAATAAAGCACTAGCGACTAAGGCCTTTTAAATGTAAAATAAAGATACATTTCATACAATAATCTTAGAATTTTCAAAAATTCATTGAAAATAATTTTCTTTAGATACATTGGTGTGATGTGACTAAAAGCTTTTTTCATTTCTGCAATTACTGAACAAGATTGAATTATATGTTTCACATCTTCCATACTGCAAAACTGGCAAATTAGTATGATGTGTCTCTGAACTAATGTTGATGTATGAGTCTTGTGTGGTCTAAGTGAAAACGGCATTGGAAAGCAAGATGCTGTAAAGTTAAAGTTTTCATAGAAAGGTTTGTTTTAAATTTTTTGGTGTTTTCTATGTATACATACTGGTGACCTTGTAAAGTCAGCGAATTCATCACCAGTAGTATTACCACTATGGCAAAATTTGACCTTGGTGCTTAATAAAGCGTCCCTTATTGCAGAAATAGTCTTATGATTGTTGTTGCAGTGTGTTACGGCTTTGAGAGTTGACAGTGAATATTATGTATTTGGTTTCGACTTTTTAAATTACGTTGCAATTCAGAAGTGAGAATTGAGATATAATTTGGGTACAAAACCATATCTATTACCTTACTGTTTTCATCGACTCGCTGTATGTTGTGGAAACTTTTCGGACCCGTCTATATACAACGCCTTCCAATTGTTGTGCTGGCTCCTTATGTTAGCATATACATACATACATACTTAGTTGCATTTGCATAGGTCAAAGATTTTTGATTTTCCAAGTCGCGTTGGGTCAATGTTAGTAAATGTAGTGTTGATAATCCTCTGTATTTTAGATTGTTTTTCCCTTGTTTGTTCTGAGCCAGGAGAGCCACATTTTTGTGATAATTTGCCCTGTCAGTAAAGTCCTCTTTCAGTCAAAATATTTCCTATTGGAGTCGTCGATCTGAATGCTTAAATGTTATTCTTATTGCGTTTATTAATCCATAATACTGAACCAATTCTGAAAATTCTTCAACTAATAGCTACACTGTCCCTGAATAACAAAGAGTATATTTTATTTTGATAAAAGCAAGAGACGGGGCACTTTTCATGCAACTAAACCCCTTAAACGCTCCTATAAGTCTTAAAATTTGGTATTAGGATGCATATGATTTATGCTATGCATACACAAAATATGATTAGACAACGGGGCGTGGCACCTTTCATACAAAAAAAAAAATAATTAAAGCTACATACATACAGTGACTTACAAAACTGTTGACAAAAAAACATATTTCTGATTTTAAGGCTGTAGTTTTTTTTTTGTAAAAAGTTTTTAAAAAAAAAATATGCAGAAAACTTGCAAATTCTTTATTCTAGCTAAAATAAATCAAAACTAAAATATTCCACGTTTTGTTTAACTTGGGTAGTTATTTTTATACTTAGTCTTTTGTGAACAGTTTTGTAACTTAAAGTAATAAAAACAT
Source organism: Tricholauxania praeusta (assembly GCA_949775025.1). Lineage (NCBI taxonomy): Eukaryota > Metazoa > Arthropoda > Insecta > Diptera > Lauxaniidae > Tricholauxania > Tricholauxania praeusta. Next base: position 40,671,969 of record OX459030.1, on the reverse strand, counting down.
TTTAAATCATTTTTTAATATTTTATGTGGCCGCTTTTGGCTTTAGTGGTGAAGTGTATTTTCTTAGGCATACTCGCTTTCAATTTGTCTAGTATTCGAGTACTGATCACAAACCATTGCCCATTGGCGACCTTCCATAGCTCATCCAGATTTTGTGAGGTTATTTGACTCATGGGTACTTTTTTTTAAAAAAATATTCCATAAAGTTTCAATGGGTATAATTTCCGGAGACTGTGCTGGCCAATCTAAGCAGGTAATATTTTGGTCTCCAAGCCATTTCATTGTAATTTTAGCCATATACTTCGGGTCATTATCCTGCAAAGGGATGATATCGTCTGGTTCGTAGCCGAACTATTCCAGACTAGGTGAGTGTAAGGCCACTCGAATGTTAAAATAATCTCTTGCTTTTATTATTCCATTGATTTTACGAAGAAATAACCAGAAATATGTTTTTTTGTGAACAGTTTTGTAAGTCACTGTATATTATTTATCTCAGTATTATAACATTTATTGTAAATAAATAAGAAAAAAATAAAATTGTTGAAGGTAGAAATAAAATCATATGTGCAAAATGTTGGTTTGATTGTATAAACCAGTGATGGGCACATAGTGGCTCTATTTGCTCTCATTGCCCTCACCGTTATTCGACGCACAAGCAAGCGAAAAAAAATTCGCAGAATTGCAACGCTATCGAGGCACAGCGTTGACTTGAATTCAAATAAAAACAAAACACAAAGGCATAAACGACGGCGCCGCATTGTGTCTTGATGAATGTAGCAATTGTTTTTGTTTGTAATGCAATTTTGTTTGTTTTTGTGCTAATGGCAAATTTGGAAATGAAAGTAAAAAATAACTTTAAAATTTCGTTTGTTGTTGCTTGATGTTGTTGTTTTGCTCTTTTGTTAGATTTCTTTGCCCACCGCTGGTATAAACCATGCTATATCGACCCCTTTACGCGAAATCATCGTATGTGCCAAATAAAATCATATGTGCAAAATTTTGGTTCGATTGTATAAACCATGCTATATCGACCCCTTTACGCGAAATCAACGTATGTGCCATTTTTTCGAAATTGACTTTTTGTTCTACACCCCACATTCATCACCTTGTAAAACATTATAGCTGAAATTCTTATAGTTACGCCAAAAATTTACCGTACATTTTATCGTATCGTATGCCAGCTAAATCACAGAAAACTAGAAAAAACTTTTCTGTAAAATTTGGTTTTTGGAACATACGATGATTTCGCGCAAAGGGATCGATAAAAACATTTCGAAAAGTGATTTTTTTTCAAGATTTTTGAATTTCATTTTTTTTTTTTTTTTCAGTTGTAAAACTTAAGAGTGCAACAGGTTTTAAATACTGTAGGTGCGTTTGCTTACTTTCCCAGTAATAATTATCCAGTAACGAAATTTGAGAGAGTAAGAAAGTATTTGCTCTCATTGTAGGCAGTAATGCTCACAACTCCAGCCACAGCTGTAAATTCTTTTTACAAAGTCAACGTTTACACGAGGAAACTCTTGCCGCAAAGTTTCCTTTTTTGTTGGCAAGAAGGGAAAAACGAAAGGGTGGTGTACAGAATTTTCCGTACCCGCAAATTCTTTTTCGTTCTGTTCGTTAGCTTATATTATGCTTTGACTCTACGTTTGTTGTGGTGGATCGACGCAGTAACTGCTTTGATATTCGCAAGCAGAAAGAAATTTTAGTTTTCGTGTGTAAACGCAAAACAAATTCACAAAAGAGAATGGACAAGAATTTGTTTCATCGAATTTCCTCGTGTATACCTTGACAAAGGGATGGCCGCTTTATAGGCAGCTTTCCTACATCTCTATATACAATGTGTAACAAACGAGAGGCAGATTGACCTAAAACATTGCTTACTAAGTGCCTGTATAATTTAGCGAGTTGCCTACATCTCCAAAGCAGGCAGCCAGCAAGCGAACTGCCTACAGCTTCATATATAAAGCAGGCAGCCAGCAAGCAAATAAAAAATCTTTTTCAAAAAAATAAAATCAAGTTTTCAAATTCATGCTGCATACCACATGATAGATTTAGCTGTTTCTTCGAAAATTTAAATTCTACACTTGTGATACCCTTTTTTTAGAAACGCTTTGAACGTGTCACCACGTTTGCGTTCTCCGTTCAATCGTAGTCAAAAATAAAAGCCTTTTAACTGTTACAGATGATAAACCAAGCTCAGATGGTAAATTAGCAAAAGTGTTGTCTTCACATACTCATTCAAAAGATGAGTATCCTTTTATATGTTTGCTGCTCGAATGTTAGTTTGCCATTTTGATAGTTCTAGTTTTGGTAAATCTTTTAAATAATTACGCCATTCGTTGTATTAAGGTTCTTCTAAAACTAGTGTATTTAATTCCAGAATTAAAATATAAACAGAGATTATCAATGTACAAGACTATGTAATATCAAAAATTTATCAGCGGAAAGATAAGACTCCGTTCCTTTCCGTCAGAGACAATACATTTACGAGACTTTATAATTTCTAGAATTCATTCCACAGAAATAATACCCATTCCCTTTCAAGTCAATTACATTTTTTGAGTGGGATCTGATGTTTCCGCGATATGAAAAATTCAAGGAGATTTCAGTCTCCTAAGTTTATTGACCCTGCCTTCCTCAAATCACATGTGTACATTTTTAGAGTTAAGTGATGTTTCCGCAGAATCAACAAGTTCATTGAGATAAGTTTTGTAAATTAATAGTCTCTGATGTAACTTAAAATATACATACATATATCTTTCAGCAAAGGAAATGAAAGCATAGCCGATTATGGTTAGCAAATAGTTTTGTAGAGCTTGATTACTTGAGCTAAACAATGCGCCATAGATTGACGTGATTACACGCGATTGACTAAAATTGACTTGTCTCAAGCTCTTTTTTATTGGCAACACTGATTTATCCATTTCGCATTTAGTCATTGCAGCTATCTTCTGGTAACGCTTATATTTTCAAACACATTGAATATTTAAAGTTAACTACTCGCATTTTGTAAAACAGTTTTTGTATGAGTTGATAGTTTAATACGCCTTCGCTTCGCCTTCATGGGTGTGGTAATTTGTACACTAGCTCCATGGCGTTCTATTTTTGTCTCTGGACACTGCTGTATCTTTTTCTTTTTACTCTTCTTGCACGAAAGAGGATTAGGATTCTTTGGCCCCTTATGTTTTCTTTTTTCTGCTAAATTCTCATTTTTTGCTGTTTGTATTCCTTCTTTTTTTTTCATGAAATCGATGCGCTGTTCTAATTTCTCTGGTAATAAATTTTTGGACTTTTTATTGACATATTTTTTTGAAGCTTCTGATGGTGCCTCTAACACAGGTGTTGCCTTGTGCAAATACAGTAAACAACGGCCAGGAACTCGTCGTAGACAAGCTTGTAGAGCACGATCTTGGGAGGCGACGATATAGCGGCTTAATTTAGTCTATTATTAAAAATAGTAATGGTTTTAGATTTAGATAATTCAATTGCACGTTACACAAACATTTAATAAACGGAAAGAAGTCACCTATGCGACAATTGTATGCAAGTTTATTTTTCCTGTGCTTCTTACCATTGATTTAATACATTCCGCTGCCGACACCGGTTTCCCCTCATGACCACATTTATGCACGTAGAATTTCTTTACAATCATCGTGGCGCCTGTAAGTGGTGGACCAAGCGACTCTGCCTCCAGTATGATGCATTGTGTCGTCAATAGTTTAGGCACAGATTGGAAATATTTCTTTATCTGCTCATCAATAATAACTTTGTGCTAAATGTTTTTGATGAATTTACTATAACGAATTTCTGTATTGAATCATTCATTTACCTGTAACGCTGCCTGACAAAATGTGGCATCTATGAGGACTTGATATGGCTCGCGATAGCTGAAATTGTTGGCAAAAAACGAAAGTGTTCTGTGCGACTTTTTAAAACGTGCAATTTTCATTTTTCTACTTTTTGCTTTGGCAAAATATATAGATATTCCGATATTTTTCGATCGATAATCGAATTTTTTATTTCGATATATCAAACAAAAATTTATACTCTTTTTCGAGTATCAAATTTCGATATTTTTTGTTAAATGCAATTTTGGCAAGATTTTTTTGAGCTTTTCAAAAATTTCCAGAAACTTGGAAAATAAATAGCGAAATGTACAAAACCGAAATGCAAAAAATAAGGCATATGAAGTGCTACTAGTTAAATTGAAGGAAATCGAGCCAAATGCTACGGTTGAATGTTTTCTCTCCAGAGGTTAAATGCCTACACAGAATTGGGACGTGCAATATCGTCCAGATTTTTCCTATACGTTTGTAGTGAGTACAAAATTGGCACTACAAAATTTATCGCAGAGGAATAGAACAAATTTGACAAAAATTGGTGCAATTTGACAAAGCAGATAAATTCCACGTCCCATCTTAATTTCCATGCTATCTTTCTTAATCCCATATCAGAGATATCAAATCAAATTTTTGTAAGAAAGAAAAAGCATGCGAACAGAACCTAATGCGCTTGGAGAATGCGAGAGTGAATAGCATACATTTGCTATCTTTATAGCATGTGATGTCCTCAATGATATTTGATAAGATAAGTTCAAGAAAGATCACATGGAAATTGGGCTTTATGCCTAGTTTTCATGCTATCTATATTGATCTTATTATCTTATCAAATTTTTGTAAGAAAGAAAAAGCACGCGAACATAACCTAATGCGCTTGGAGAATGCGAGCGTGAATAGGCATATATGTGCTATTTTTATAGAATTTATATCCTCTGTGATATCCGGAAATCAGAAAGTTCAAAAAGTTGAAGTTTTTTATCAAAGTTGAATACATGCTATAAATTTGACAGTCCTTTTTATAGTTGCGATATAATTTTATTTAGTGTCAAGTTGGACCGTTTTAAAAAAAAGTCGATGAAAAAAGGTTATAAGCTACTGAGTTTCTCAAAATTTAGCTTAAATTGTTAAAAATATAATTTTACAAAGTAAGATAAACAAGTTAAATAAGTAAAAAAGTATGACGATTGCTGTTTTAACAAAAATTGATATATTTCTTTTGTCAAAGTCTTGCAGCAACAACACCAAAATGGCCGAGGCTGCAATTTCTTCGTCTTCAAATTCGTTCATTTCGATGAAAGTTTTTGTTTTGAAAAATAAATTGTCATTTGTTTACATTTTGGTTCACTTGGGAAATTTATCAAAACATCTCTAATATATAAATAATAATATTTAAGATATACAGTGGAACCTCGATTATCCGTTTCCCGATCAACCGTCGCTCTGATTAACCGTCACATTTTGTCAGCAAACTTTTTTTCGTTTTGTTTTGATTCTGTTTATTGTATGCACACATAGCGCTAAGCCATTCTGTCTGAAATTTTTCTTAGTAAGCGTTTACACAAGGAAACTCTTGCCGGAAAGTTTCCTTGTTTGTAGGCAAGAGGAGAAAAACGAAAGGGACGTGTACAGAATTTTCCGTACCCGCAAATTCTCTTTCGTTCTGTTCGTTAGCTTATATTATGCTTTGACTCTACGTTTTTTGTGGTGGATCGACGTAGTAACTGCTATGATATTCACAAGCAGAAAGAAATTCTAGTTTTCGTGTGTAAACGCAAAACAAATTCACAAAAAGGAATGGACAAGAATTTCTTTCATCGAATTTCTTCGTGTAAACCTTGACTTACGAAATTCGGAGATGAAAATTTCGCAGAAATCCACTTTGTGTGTGATTCAGTTTCATAACAGTATTTATTTTGTTCATTTGCGCTCCCTAATTGATTTTAGTCAGTTGCACTTTGTTCGCCAAGTCAAGTTGATTACACAAATTTTTTTGACTTCACAATTGAGCCTCAACCATTCGAATCTGGTAAACAAAAACGCCAGAGAACCGTTCTTATGATTGAAAAAAAAAAAAAAAACTGGAAATTATTAGAGAAATCAAAAAAGGTGTATCTGCTATTACAACTTTGAGCACTCAATTTGGTATTCCGCGAACCACAATTAGTGATATAAAGAAAAATGCTGATGAGATCGAAAAGTATGTCTCTCAAATGGAATCATTGGATGGTCGCGCAAAACTACATCACCATACAGAATCAAAACAAAATTCTGCCTCTGGCACGGGACCAGCAGCCTGACGGATAATCGAGGTTCCACTGCATACAGTAATTGAAAAAACAAATTTAATGTTTATATACATACATGTTTTCAAAATTACTTTAATATTTATATAAATAATAATATTTAAGATATATACAGTAATTAAAAAACAAATTTAATGTTTATATTTATCAAATCAATTAGTGATATAAATTTTAACAAAGAAAAGAGGAAGGAGTAGATATTTTTCTTAAAATAATATAAAACTTTTTTCTGTTAAAACGTTTTTCCTGTAAGAGTCGTGGCACCGCCCACTTAAAAAAATATTTTTTCCCAAGTTTCAATCTATCTACATACCAAATTTCATCAAAATCGGTGTAGTGGCACAGCTGTGATACCGTTTTTCCTCATTTGGAGCAATGCCACGCCCACTTTAACCCTCTCTATCTTTAAACAAAATTTCATCAAAATCGGTCCATTAGTTTAGCCGTGGAAACATCTTTTCCGATTAGGGGCGTTGCACCGCCTACTATTGAAAAAAAAGTATACATGTCCCTCCTTCTCTTCACAACCTTTCCAACAAAAAAAAACGGCGCATTGCACTCCGGGAGTGCCGACAGAAGTGAAAACAAATCGTTTAATGGCAAGCATGGTGTAATAACCAAGGTGGAGTAATTAGGGAGAGCCTCGATTTTCAATCATCTGTCATCCTATTTGCTGTAGTTTTGACATTCATAACATTTCAATTGCCCATTCAGAAAACTTAAGCGCTTTGATAAATTGCAGCGCTTAGGCGTAAGGTCTTGAACATTTTCTGAACGATAGCTGGCAAACTACATTAAATCTTAAAAACTTAGTCGATGTGGTTGTTATTGCTATCATATTAAAGCCTGCTACATTATTTAGCGTAGTTTTTTGTTCGCATCAGAATTTTGAAACTCAACACAAATACCTCTCAATAAAAAGTTGTTTAAAGCGCTTCAAAAATACTGAAGTTGCTGAACGGGCCAATTAATCAAAACACCGAAGTGCCAAAAAAAATTACGAAACAAGACAATGAAGGACAAGAAACCCAAACTTTTGAGAATTTCGTTTTTAAGTACTCCACCTTGGTTATTACACCATGATGGCAAGTTAGTGTGTTAGTTGGTATGTGTGCGTTTTCTTTTTATATGGCAATGCAATGGAACACAAAAACGGAATATGTATTCAAATTTTACTCTCGCTCTCATTCTCAATTTGTCAACGCAACAACGCGGAATTTGAAAGAAACAAACATGTAAGCATAAGAATCGTTGAATGAGAATGGAATGTGTCAGTTAGTGTGTCTGCTTTGCTTTTTGTCTTCCACTTGGAATATTTATTTAAAAGAAACAATAGAATATTCAAATTTTACTACCGCATTCATGACGGGGAATCCCGATGACGGTCGGTGTCGCGAGTTTATACTTTTTTCCTCAGCCGCACAACTTGCCATAAGAAGTTTCACTTCAAAAATTGTTGGAAGAAGTATATTCAGCTCAGTAGCCTCAACTGTGAATAATTAAATTTGAGCTAAGTATTCCTAATGTTTGAGAACAAAAATTTATTCTGATTGCAGTAAGAAACATCATTGCCTATTATGTAAGTATAAGAAAAAATCAGGACTTTAACATAATTTTTCTAAAACCTAACTTAAAAATCTGCTTCTTCCTACAGACACTATGACACCACATTTATCAAAATCGGCTTATTCGTTGCCGAGTTATGGCTGTTAGAATATTCAAACTGCTTAAAACGCCATCTAGTGACAGTTTATCAAAACATAAATGACTTCAGAAAAATCTGCTCATTCTTAAAAAACTATTACACCTCATTTGTCTAAATCGGTTTAGTAATAGAAGAGATATAACGTTTTAAAGTTTTTCAAAAAACCAAATTTGCTTGCTGCTGGTTCATGATGGCCTGGTATTTCAGATTTTTCTTTGCTTTGGGCTGCTGGCTCTGCTTTCGGCTGCGCTTGCAGACAAAAATTTGCTGACTGAGCAACAGCTAACCGGAAGTCAACATATGTATGCTACAAATTTAAAAACTTTTTCCAAAAAATTGCATACTTTCATGGGCCAATTTTTCCAAAAAACGTTGCCTACTTTTAGGCGCTTTTGATAATTTACCCCTAAAAGTATGCAAGACTTTCCGACAAATTTCAAAAATAGCGCCTAAAAGTAGGCAACAATATCTGAAATTTTTAAAATCGTTGCCTACTTTTAAGCACTATTTTGAAATTTGTCAGAAAGTGTTGCATACTTTTAGGGGCAAATTATTAATAGCGCCTAAAAGTAGGTAACGTTCTTGAAATTTTTTGAAATCGAGTTCGTTTTCCAAGTCTTCAAAATTCTACAATCGAGTTCGTTTCCCAAGTGTTCAAAATTCCAAAATCAAGTTCGTTTCCCAAGTCTTCCAAATTTGAAATCGAGTTCGTTTCCCAAGTCTTAAAATTTCTGAAATCGAGTTCGTTTCCCAAGTCTTCAAAATTTTAAAATCGAGCTCGTTTCCCAAGTCTTCAAAATTCCAAAATCGAGTTCGTTTCGCAAGTCTTCAAAATTCCAAAATCGAGTTCGTTTCCCAAGTCTTCAAAGAGCATTCAAATTTTACTATCGCATTCATGACGGGGAGTCCCGATGACGGTCGGTGTCGCGAAATTATACTTTTTTCCTCAGCCGCACAACGTGCCATAAGAAGTTTTCACTTCAAAAAATTATGCTATTATGTTGTGCTATGGCTGTGAAAAAGTGGTTTAATCGTTTTGAACTGGTTTTAATCTGTTGGCCTTTTGGCGGAAATGCCCAATGCCCTTTGTAGCATTTTACTTGTATTTTTCTCGAGGTCCATACTGTTTACAGCCCCGAATATGTCAATTTATGTTAAAACTCTGTATATATATATTAATGTTTAAATGCTTTCTGTCTCAATAAAAAACTTAATCTTAATCATTTTAATTTTCATCCAACCATCTGACCAACACATAATATGGTTGTACAACGATGCAAAAACGATACAATGCGTTGTACAACAGATTGGTTACAATGCATGATAGATAGTCAACTCATTTTCATCTCTTTCACTCCTTCTCGCACAATTCCATAGTAATTTTCAACACCGGCTGTCACCTTGACGCAAGGTCACTAACCATATTCCAACAAAGACAACAATTAAATACATACAGCAATCAACGCCGGTTCCCCTAAATAACACAAACAATTTCGGTTGCACAAATTGCGCATGTTCCACTAACACCACCACAACAAAATTTTTATCGGCTGGAAATCTTTGCAAAATTTACATACATACCAAACTAACACGAATATAAACGACGATGTTGGCTACGAAGACTATCGCCGCTATATTTCTGCACACAGTTGCTCGTCATCCGTCGTCTTCAACATTTGGTGGAAATAAATTTGCAGCACAGTCTTTAAATTTGAAACGTCTAATGTAAGTAAAAAAAGGAGCATTAATTTGCAAAATCGAAAATTTTGCTTAAATTTTAAAAGCAACGAAAACTTTGTTTACAACCAGAATAACAAAAAATTTGGGGAAAAAATGTGATTTGAAAAGAGTTAAAAGTGAGGCAGAGTGCAGTTAGATAACGAATTACAATTTTCTGCTAAAATTTTGATGCAATTTTTGATAACGAAGAAAATGTTTAATTAAGAAGATAGTTATTTATGTTGCATTTTAAATAAATTCCTTTTTATTATGTTGCATTTTCAATAAATTGCTGTTTAATATGTTACTTTTCAACCGTTTGTATCTTGTGTTGAAGTATATTAGTATGACCTTAGTGATGTTTGTAGAGGTCATTGCGTTTTATATGAATACTGGGTGTGTTGCATTTTATCTCATATTTAGAGTTGAGTGCTTTTTCTTTTTGTAAATCTTGCATCAATTTTGGCATAAATTTCTGTGATTTGAGGTTATAAACGGTTTCAATTACAATTTGCGATGCCTCAAGTCTGTTGGCTCTCTTGTAGTCTGATATAGATTGCAAACCTAATGTTGATAAAAAATAAAATTCAGGGTTATACCGCACATCAATTACCAAAGTGAAATCAAATAAGAAAAGTCTTAAACTTTCTAAATACAACAAATACATTATAAGTTTCAAATACATATTTAACGATATTGAAGTTTAATTAATTAGATACTCATGTGTAAGCATAAGTAAGCTTTGGCCTCACCGAAAATTAAATACCCTACACTGCATTGACAGTAGCATTACGAGTAAGTCTTAAATCTTTATTAAAATTGAATTTTAATTGGAGGTGCTACCATTTTCACGTAAACTGTCTACATGGAAAAAAAAAATTTCAAAATGAAAAGCGTTCACAAAACCCAAATTTATTTAACTATTTAACAAAAGTGTTGCGCGAGGTCATTTGGGTTCAAAAAATGTTCTGTTATCAGTTCAGTTAACGGTTCGGCAAATATGAAACAGTTTTTCATAAGCTACTGCAAAAATAATAAAGATCCCGTTTTTATAAATTCCGTTATCGGTATCTCATTTGATTGATATTGAAATTAGGAATTCCAATCCTTAGAGAATAGGATAAAATATTTATGATTCCAGATTATTTCGGAACTGAAAATGCACTTAAAATTACAAAAACTTATAAATTTTGAAAAATCTAATAAGTTACCTGATCGTAACAAATTAATCTATTTTTTTTTAATGAAAAACAAAATAAAAAATTGGAAAAAATTTGTTTCGGAGTAATTTTCATCTAATTCGTTTTGCTTTCTAAATATTTCCTATTTAAAAATTTTTCAAATAAATAAGCAGTCATTCACGCTTTCTTAATTGAAAGTCAAAATACGGTAATAAATAATGCTTCACGGTTTTAAACACAGTCGTGAGGTTTGAGTATAATAGCAACATTATTTTCTCTTAAAGCTTGGTGGAGAAATTTTAATTTTAAAATATTTCCAAAAATTAATAGCTGTTCATTTTGAATGAAAACTGAAATTCAACAGAAAAAAATAAAAAAAAAATTAAAAAATATGATAATTTTTTAACTGTGTTCGTACCGCATTCAACAATTAAATGAAGTCCTGCTAATATCTGTTTTTCCCCTTTTTTAATAGATGGGTAATTTTGTGAAAAAAGTTTTTAATTTCGTATTCACTTATGGAAAACACATAATTTCGTTTGATTGAGTAAATTTATTAGTATTTTAAATACTTTTTTTACAGTTTATTATTTACAAGTTTGAATTTCATTTAGCCCGAATTTTCAAATAAAATTTATAAATTAATACATTGGTCGATATACATACATACATTCAGAATTTCAATTCATTGATTCCTTTTTGCTTTGATGAATTCTAAACATTTTCTTTTAAAAATTCTTAGCTTCGATTCTATTCACACTATCACGAAAATTTCATTAACTTTTTCCCAATATTTACTGAGAAATCGCAATTTAAAAAACACCCAAACAAAAATTCACTTGTTAATAACTTTTTAAAAAATCCAAAATTTGCAAAAAAAAAATAGAAGGCGTTAATATTGATCAATAAATCTTCAAAGTTATGCAAAAAAAAAGTTTAATTTTAATAAGTTGGTTTTTTCTGTGCCCACTTGAGAAAACTTTACTCCTAGTAATATTCAGTGTAAAATTATTTAGAAGCTAAGTCCACTACTGTGTCAGTAAATAGAATTATCCCAAACAGATTTTTTAGACATCGGGTCTGTGTTATGGTATATATTTTTTTTAAAATGTACACCTTTACAAAAAGAAACCACAGAAGAAACTAGAATTTTGGCTTTGCTTTGTTTCAGTTTTTGTTTGGGTTTTCAATAAATCTATGCAAAAAGGAAAACTTATCACGCTTAGAAATGTTTTACTGTGTCGACTAAAATTTAATGAGTTCATTTGCCAATGGATGAAAACTAGTATAATTAGCTTTTGCGTTTTTTGTTGTAGGTTGCCTCTGTTTATTTCGCAATTTTTTTGATGTTATCACTCATTGTACTGAACAGTAATATCGGAACCAAAATATTATTGGTTTTAAATTAAAAATGCTCATATTACATTTTCTTTCTTATAGCTCTAGTAAAATGCCTATCAAATCAATTTTTGCCCGTCAAATCTTTGACTCACGTGGTAACCCCACCGTAGAAGTTGATCTCTGCACTGAGTTGGGTCTCTTCCGTGCCGCAGTACCTTCTGGCGCCTCTACTGGTGTACATGAAGCTCTGGAATTGCGCGATGAGGAGAAGAACAACTATCATGGCAAAGGTGTAAGGAAAGCCGTAGAGCACATTAACAAAAGTCTTGCTCCTGAAGTTTTAAAGGCTGGTATTGAAGTCACCGATCAGGAAGCTATCGATAATTTCATGATTAAGCTCGATGGTACCGAGAATAAGTCAAAGTTTGGCGCTAATGCCATTCTAGGCATTTCTTTGGCCGTATGCAAGGCTGGTGCTGCCAAGAAGGGCATACCATTGTACAAGCATATCGCCGACTTGGCTTGTAACAAGGATATCATATTGCCAGTTCCTGCTTTTAATGTTATCAACGGTGGTAGCCATGCTGGTAACAAATTGGCTATGCAAGAATTTATGATTCTTCCAACTGGTGCTAGCAGCTTCACTGAAGCAATGAAAATCGGCTCAGAGGTGTACCACCATTTGAAGAAGGTTATTAAGGACAAATTCGGTTTAGATGCTACCGCTGTCGGTGATGAAGGTGGCTTTGCACCAAACATTCAATCAAACAAGGAGGCTTTGTGTTTGATTCAGGATGCCATCGCAAAGGGAGGTTTCACTGGCAAGGTATAATTTCCTCGATAACATGTCGTTTTTGTAATTTTATAATTATTTTATTTTCGTTTAAAAAGGTTGAAATCGGAATGGATGTTGCTGCTTCTGAATTCCACAAAGATGGTCTCTATGACTTGGACTTCAAGAACTCAGCTAGCGATAAATCACAGTGGTTATCACCAGAAAAACTTACCAACTTGTATCAAGAATTCATTAAGGATTTCCCAATTGTTTCGATTGAGGATCCTTTCGATCAAGATCATTGGGATGCCTGGAGCAACATGACTGCCGCTACAAAAATTCAAATTGTCGGTGATGATTTGACTGTGACAAATCCTAAACGCATTGCCACCGCTGTAGAGAAAAAGGCTTGCAACTGTCTCCTGTTGAAGGTCAATCAGATCGGCACTGTGACTGAATCCATCAAGGCTCATTTGTTGGCCAAGAGCAATGGTTGGGGCACCATGGTTTCACATCGTTCCGGTGAAACAGAGGACACCTTCATTGCTGATTTGGTTGTGGGTCTATCAACTGGTCAAATCAAGACTGGCGCTCCATGCCGCTCTGAGCGTTTGGCGAAGTATAATCAAATTCTTCGTATCGAAGAGGAGTTGGGCGCTGGTGCAAAATATGCTGGCAAATCATTCAGAAAACCACAATAAATGCAAAATTATATATTAACACTCAAGCAACTAAATTTTGTTTGTTTGATTGTTGTAGTTTTGTTTGCTTGTGATTTTTATATTTTTAGTTATGGTCATAGCAACGAAAAATACAAAAATAAAATACAATCAAAACTAAAACACTCGAGCAATTAACTATATACATCCACCAAAATTATCCGATAAAGCTGTTCAACATTTCTGTATTTAAATGTAGAAATTTAGAGAAAAGAATCTGTTTAAAGCTGAGCTCTAATTCAATTCTCATAATGACTAACATTTTTCTTCAATTATCAATAATTTTTGAGTCCAGCACAAAGTATAAATTTTTTCTTTTTGTAACATTTTGGAATTATTGTGAAATTCTTGTAGTTGTACTATTCTGGCAAGATCGTTAATTTTTAATATACATATATGTAAGTGTGTTTGCAGCATGAATGCGAACACTGTTAAAAGAATTTCAATTTAATCCAGGTGGAATCAATTTGATTGAAATAAAAATCTTTTAAAAAACACACACCTGTACATTTAATAATTTCTATTTTGAGAAGTTGATAACAAAAAATTCGCTTTGTGCATTCTCAAGGGTATATGGGTTGTCAAATTTCAACAAAAATTTACAATAAAATACGTAAAGATATTGTGATGGACTTATGTATGTTTGTTTATAGATATGTACGTGCGTTTATATGCAAATTAAATCAAAAGAAATGTGTGCGTGCTTAAACAGTTTGATTAAATGTTTTTTTTAGACATGTAGTTCTTTTAAAAAATGTTTGCTTACATGTATTATTTTCGGAAATTAAATCCAAAGGTTCGTCGAACACAATTGAGTTTTTGTTTCGCGAAGGGCGCAAGTCACACTTAGACAACATCGCATTAAAAAAAAAAGTGAGTACCCACTTGAAATTTTTATAGAGAAATAATATTTAACATATAAGAACATACATATGTATGAACACATAAACATACACACACATATATATATATGTATATATATATATATCAAAATAATAGTTACACTTTTGAGTTTTTAGTTTAAATTCTATTATAAAAATATGTAAGCAATTTAGAGGAAAAATCATTGTAGTAACGTGAATTATACAATATGGCATCACATCTTCAGTAAAACGAATCATTTGATTGCCTTAGGTTTTGAGTGTTTCGACTTACTGTGCAAATTTGTCTGCTCAAAATAATAGTTGCACCTACAAGTTGGTTGAAATTTTGGTTTGATAAATTTTTTTAAATTAATTTTCGAGCTTTCAATCACAGTGAATTGACAGTAAAAAATTTAGTTGAGATGGAACATAAGTCACAATGCTCTGCTGAGGAATCCACACTGACTTAAAACTTGAAAAGAGGAAGAAAATCTCTTCGATGCATTGGTTGCAGGTTGCTGAATAAATCTCGCAGTTTTGTAAGAAATGTATTTAAAAATAAACCGCAAAAAGAAACTCGTGGTAGACCGCCAAAAACCACTCCAAAGTTGATCGTCATATCGAGAAAAAAAGACATATTGGGGACGTGGTTAGCGCTCAAACGACTCGACGACGTTTACTTAAGACTAACCTATATGGACGCTTAGCTAAAAAAGTTTCTTTGCTGGGAAAAAAAATATCAATTTTTGTCTGATTTTGCTACCAATCCCCACCCATAAAGAACGCATACAAGATATTGTTACCCTTTTTTATTATTTAACTAGCTGTCCCGGCAGACGTTGTTCTGCCCTTTTCGAAGTGTGGGGCGATGTTGTATGAACGCATGCGATGGAATGTAAAAGCGAAACAGCCCATTTTCCCAGTGAAACTAACTTTTGTCACTATTCTTTTACAAATATATAGCAGGCCTGGCAGACGTTGTTATGTGGGGCGATAGTTTTTTCCTTTGAAACTTACTTTTCCCTCTAGTAGTAGGTGATATATGATGAATTTGATTTTGAAGGGCGTGTCATCGCCCATTTTTTGAACCAAACTTTGTAAAAACCTTTCATAGGCCACAATTATGAAATCTTCATGTAAATTCTATTTAAAAAGTTATTGTTTATAAGGGCCACCCAAGTTGTGCCACTTAATATAAAAGCCATGTGGTAAATTCGGTGTGAGTCGATTTACCGGGCTTGGTGAAAATTCTATTTTAAAAATATGTTTGTTTGTGGGCCACCCTAAATTTGCACCCTTAATAAAAGTCTTGTCTTCTATGACACCCTTGTGATCGATACTAACATACTGTAAAATTTTCATCAAAATCGGTCGGATAGTTTCCGCGTCCATAAAAAACAAACAGATAGACGGACAGGCAAAAACTAAATTTTATAAAAACAACAAATTGCAGTTCAACTGTAGAAAGCAATGTACACTTTTTTCAAAAATTTATTAACATCGTACTCTCTCATCAAAAGTAAAAAAAAAAAACTCAAGGAGAGTTCTTCTTTGAACTTCGAAGCCAAATACAAACGGTACAATTGAAAACAAACAAGTTAAGGTGTTATTTTCGGCCAGGCCGAAACTCACATACCCTACACTGCACTAAAAGTACCATTTCATCAAATGTTAAAAAGACGTTGAAGCGGTTGAATAAGTCGAAAAAAATGTGAAATGTTAGAAAGGTTGACAGAGGTTGAAAAATGTTGAAAAAGTCGTAAATATATGCAAAATGTTGAAAAAATTTGGGAGAGGTTGAAAAACTCTAAAAAAATTAAAGAGGTTGAAAAAATGTGAAACTTTTCAAAATTGATGAAAAAGTCGAAAAAATAAAGAAACTTATGAAGAAAGTTGAAAGAGGTTGAAAAAGTCGATCAAATACATGTAGGTTATACTGGAAAAAGTTAAGGGGTTGAAAAAGTCGAAAGAATATAGAAAATGTTGAAAAATAATTCCAAGGCCACTTCTCCATTTTCGCCCACTTTTGGTTCAATAAAGTATATTCGTCGACATCCTCATATTAAATTTCAGCACAATAGCTTGTATAGTTTGCGATATATGCTGCAGTTAAATTTAAAACATAGGGCGATGACACACCCACTGGTACAATCCAGCCCGGTTTTGATCCAGAAATAGCTTTTCATAAGAAAACCCCTAACACCAAATTTTAGTGTGATTGCTCACATATTTCGATAAATATGCCACTTACCGTATTTTATTTGTATGAGAGATGCCACGCCCACTGGTGCTATTTCAGCCACTTTTGATTCAGATATACTCTATAGCAACTGAACCACTTTCATTAAATTTCATTGCAATTGTTGCAATAGTTCACTTAAAACAGCGCTTACAAATTTATGTTAATATGGGAGGTGCCACGCCCACTGATGCAATTCTGTCAAAATTAATTTATTTTTAAAGCCTATAGTAACTGACATCTATACACCAAACTTTATGAAGATTGCTCTCTTAGCACACTATCTATAACAATAAACATTTTTTGCATATATGGGAGGTGCCACGCCCACAGGTACTATTGGACCAAATTTTTGCAATAAGAGATCTTATAGCAAGTATATTTACCTTATTAAATTTCATAACGATTACGTTGGTAGTTCTCTTAATGTAACGCTTATAAACATTATGGGCAGTGCCACGCCCTTTAACGAGTTTTTTCAGTAAAGTGGCTGAGCTTGTGTTGATGACTGCTTTCAGTGGCATCATCTCTAAAATTTTTATGAAAATCGTTTGAGCCACTTTTGAGATATATGGAATCAAAATTTTTAACAGTTGACAAATGCCACGCCCACTTTTTCAATTCCGCCCACTTTTATCTCAGTTCAAGATATTTTTGATATGTATCCGTTTACCAAACTTCATTGCAATATCTTGAACGGCTTACAAGATATGGTGGTATAAATGATAAAATTTAGGGCTGTGCCACGCCCCTGTACGACCCTTTGGAAACTTGAAACCCAGACTAATCCTAATTTGGTTCACATATGCACCAAATTCACCAAATTTTATTAAAATCCCTGCAACTTTTTTCAAAATTGGACTGGGTAAATATACATAGAGCATGGGCGGTAGGCGTGTCCGTCAACCGATTTCGCCCATTTTCAATAGCAAGATGCCTGCAAGAAGATGTGACCAGTGTGTGAAAGTTTCATTCAATTAGCTTTCTTAGTTTTCCCGTAAACCTGATTTCAACAGACGGACAGACAGACGGACATCGCTAATCGACTCAGGTGGTGACGTTGATCAAGAATATACATATATACTTTTCCATACCTGCCACGCCCCCTTCGATGTGTTACAAACGGAGAGACAAAGTGAATATACCCTCGGTTTAAGCCCAATTTCCATGTGATCTTATCTTATCCCATATCAGGGATATCAAAACAAATTTTTGTAAGAAAGAAAAAGCATGCGAACAGAACCTAATGTGAATGGAGAATGCGAGAGTGAATAGCATACATTTGCTATCTTAATAGCATGTGATGTCCTCCCTGATATTTGATAAAATAAGATAAGATCACATGGAAATTGCGCTTTAGGGTATAAAAATAACAACACAGAATTCAAGAAGCAGCATAAGCAACGACAAATCGAACGACAATTATTGTGTGAGGTTTTGCAAAAAAACTTAATCCAAAAATAGCATTTTTAACTTAAAAAAATCATAGAAATAAGTATACAATAACCTTTTTTAGTGCAAATATGTTGTTTTAAAACATAAATTATTAAAATCGGTTCAGTATATTTTGCGGTTTGGCGTTACAAACCATTTCCATATAAGCAATTTTATATAAATAGTATAGATTAACAAAAAGACGGAAAAAATGGACGTCCGAAAAGACCTCGAACCCCCCTCTCCTGCTTGTCAACATTTATTCATTTTTACGAATCAACCCCTTCCTATTGCTGCAGACGTCTTTTCTGAACGAGTCCTAAGAAGTAAATATATTCTATTGAACTTTTAAATACATTGTATATGAAAAATATTAATTACTAGCTGTCCCGGCAGACGTTGTTCTGCCCTTTCCGGTAGGTGGCGCGAAGCTGTATGAACTCATGCTATGGAATGTTAAATCGAATCAGCCCAAAATGGGCTTTTTAAAGTGAAATCAACTTCTGTCCCTACTCTTTTACATATAGTATAGTATAGCAGACGTTGTTCTGGTTTTACTGCCATTTTCTCATTGAAACTTCTTTTTGCCCGTACTTTTTATATACATATGTATCTAGTCTCATTCATATCCATCACAAATTTTGGTCTTTTCTTATATGGAAGACGTGGTACTGCACGGTCATATCTGTGCCTCTTAATATAACAGATACGTGGTGTAAATTCCATGTGAATCGATGCAGAGGTCTTTTAAAAATATTTTTGTATGAGGGCCACCCTAAATAAAAGTTTTGTAGGCTTAACTAAGCCTCTTAATATAAAAGTTACGTGGTGTAAATACGGCGTGAATCGATTTACCGGTCTTCGTGAAAATTAATTTTTTTAAAAAAGTTATGTTTGAGGGCCACCCCAAATTATAGTTTTCTAGACCAAACGATGTCTCTTAATATAAGAGACCGTGATGTAAATTCCATGTGAAAATGCTATTTTAAAAATATTTTTGTATGAGAGTTACCCTAAATAAAAATTTTTTATGATTAAATGGGCCTCTTAATATTAAAGCTACTTGGCGTAAATTCGTAAATTATAAGGGCCATCCTAAATAAAAGTTTTATGGACCAAAAGTGTTTCTTAATATAAAAGACACGTGGTGCAAACTCTATGTCAATCGATGGACTGGTCTTCTTTGTGAAAATGGTATTTTAAAAATATTTTTGAATAAGGGCCACCCTAAGTATGTAACCGAAATAAAGATTTATAAACTTATCTATGTTTGTCTTCTCTTAATATAAAATAACACGTGGTGTAAATTACATGTGAATCGATGAAGTGGTCTTCGAGAAAATGCTATTTTAAAAATACTTTTGTATGAGCCTAATAAAAGTCTCATAGACTAAACCATGTCCCTTAGTATAAAGGCTACGTGGTGTAAATTCCCTGTGAATCGATGCAGTGGTATTTGTGAAAATGCTATTATAAAAAAAAAATTTGTATGAGGGCCACCCTAAATAGATTTTTTTTAGTTTACCCCCTATTCTCAGACCTACCAAATATACACAAAAAAGAATCGGTCAAGCCGTTTGGGAGGAGTACGGTAACAAACACTGTGACACAAGAATTTTATATATTAGAATTACCAAATACATACATAGGTACTATGAACAATAAATGATTTCATAAATGTGGTTTATAAGGAATTATAAATTATAAAATATTTTTATAAAGGTATTTCAAATAATATAGGGGTGTTTTAAACTATGAATCAAAGTTTCAATGTACCCCGTGTGTGGGGAAGTTTGATACGAAGTTGCTTTTAAAAAACACTACATAACATTTTTTCTAAATAAAACTGAGTTGAAATTGGTTTTAAATAAGTTAGTTAGATAAACACTGAAAGCATTCAGATATTTTTATTAATTATTTTTGTCAATATGCCTCCATTTTTTTTCGTTTCCAAATAAATCGTATCAATGTACGCCAATTTCCCCACGTTTAATCGAATAAGTCAGCACGTAGCGAGGTGGAAGATGTATCCTTTTAATAAAAATTTAGAGCTTATGCGCACTTTAACTGTTAACGCGGTTTTATTTTTGGCGAGGTTAAAGGTAACACCCCTAACTACTAGGTTTTATTTTAACGTCAATGAAAATTTCAAATGCATTACTTAATATCCCGGAAATCGATCGAGACATAAACATTTATTTAATATTTTTTGCTCAGTTCACCATAATTTATAGCAGTGGGTAATTATAGAGCTCTTTCATGGTTGGCTACTATCTCGGCGTTTTAGCTACTAGTCGGCGAGTGAGAATTGGTTTTATAAACATACAGCAAAAGGCAACTAAAACGGCGAGATAGTAGCCAACCATGAATTCAAAAATATTCTTTCTAGTCATACATTTTTCTGTTCAATGAAGAGTTTCCACAAAATTGCGAAAAGAGAACTTTTTTTGATTCTTTTTACCCGATTTCTTGTAATAGCTTGAAATAGTTCTACTATTTTTATACATATCGCTCACTTACTTCAAGACCGGCATAACTCAAAAAACATAAAGTGGGAGAAAAACGCATTTAAAGTTTTCAATAAGTTGCTTTTTATATGAAAAAGATGAAAAGTATGTCTACATAAACTCTTCTCACAAGGCAAGTTTATGAGATACTTTTCTGATTTTTTCACACAAAATAAAACATGAAATGGCGAATATTTCTGCATCATTAGCTCAAAAATCGCGTTTTTTGAGTTATGCCAGTCTATAGTATAATCTATCTTGACTGAATAAATTGTTTTTTTTTAATTGAATTCGTATAAAATTTTGAATTTATTAAACTTGTTCAACATAAATTACATAAATGTTTCTAATGAATTTAAAATAACTACTAAAGCACAAACGTATAGATTTTAGTAATGACAAACTCTGTAATGAATTTATAAAGTATATGATAATAGAGGAATGATTATCAAATGTAATCAATATTTAAACTTAAAGATATAGTTAATGATTTCAGCTTTTTTTCTTTAATAAAAAATGATAATTTAAAAAACCTATTTCATTTTCGTATGACTAAGGCACTGAATTCGTCGCAATTGCAATAGGCCATGTTGTCGGACCTTTTAGCACAATATCCTCCAGTTGTTGTTTAATTTTAATAAAGCGTCGCTTAAACTCTAAACCACAACCCTTCGACAAACGAAAATCAATTAGTATTTTACCATCCATCTCGATAATATGTGCCTTAAAAACCAAACGTAACTTTCGCCGATCGATAGTCGAAATAGTAACAAGGCCATCGTCACTGTTCTTGCAGGTGTAACCCAAACGATCGCAGGTGGCAGAGAGTCTTTTGATTGTGTCATCCCAGTGTGTGGATACAAAGAAACGTGTCATACGACGCACCAAACGTTGGAAGACATTTTGAGAAGCGGTCGATTGAGTTTGATTCATTTGTGTGCAAAGCAGCAGATCATCCAGTAGTGCTGGTTGTGAAAAGGAGAAATTCAAGCGAGCCTCTTGTGCTGCAGGATGATGATCAGCATTGCAATGCATATTGGGTGCTTCCAAGTCTGGCTTAATTGTGGGCATCGGTTGAGAGCAGTAATTTCGTGAAATGGAATCATCCAAATTGTGGCTGAGATTCAAGTTCGTATGCTGACGCTGTCGTTTAGCTTTAGGGGAACGTATGTCAAGAGCAGCAGCTGAGTCAACAAGGTCACGAGAGCGGTCTGAAAATACAAGGAAATATGTAATTTTCATTGTTATGTATTAAAAATTCATGATCAAAATTAATAACAATAGCATGGAACAAGATATATGTATGTGACAGTTTGCATGAAAAGGGCCCATATGTTGGCTTACTGTTTTTTGTTTGAGATTCAATAAATTATGTACACTGTGCATTGGGGTGGGATTGTGTACTGTACTGTACAGCCACCAAATTTTCGAGTGCCTGAACTCATAGAACATTTTATTTGCGAGTGCAGCACTCACCTCTCTTGCTTGGTGTTTCGTTTTGTTTTGGTTTGTGGATTCCGAGCACAAGGGCTTGTTGGACTCGCAATCGTCGTTTTAAGTGCAGTCGTGCAGATCTCTAATACATACAGTTGCGGTCAAAATAATAGCGCCGCGATGTCATTTTTGAATTGAAAGAAAATATTTCGAACAAATGAAGTTTTTTTTCTTTCAATCTTTTCAAATATAGTTACTTGATAAGTACATAAAATAAATGCATGACAATTTGTTCCAAAAAAATAACGGTACTTTCTAGGTTTGAGTAATTTGTAATTTCGAGCGGTAATTTTGTTCGAAATATTTTTTATCAATTCAAAAATGACACCGCGATGCTATTATTTTGACCGCAGCTGTATGTACATTTATCAAATTATTAAACATTTTTAAGTGTCAACCACGCCTACATCTTTCAAGGTCATTGGCATAAACAATATACATCTATATTTTAAAACTGTAGCTGTCATAGTCGCCAAGATACATATATCATTTTAAGTGTATGGAAGGTGCCACGATCCGTTGTCCAATCCCACCCACTATTCGATTCTGACCCTCGCTTATACTGGTCCATGAGTGTAGAATAGATAAAGATTCTGGAAACGAAAAACCAGGACATTTTAGGTGAGATTTCGCTCTACCAAAATATATTTATGTACGTAACACATATGGACATAAGAGTTTAACAACCTATGTACATACATATATATAAATCCATTACCAATATGTGGACATCTTTCATAGACACTGCTACATGTAATAAATAATGATATATAAAATAATGAAACACAAGCACTAAAAATAAATAAATTAAAAGAAAGCAAAAATCATTTGGTTTTTGGTAATAAAGCTCTATGGAAGTCACAATTAAAACCATACAGCTAAAATCACCAAAGAACAAATAATAATGCAAAATTAAAGAGTAATCATTAAATAATAAAAAAAAAAACAAAATAAAATTAATTCTATTTGATCATGTTATAAGTAAAAAAGTTCATAGATAAAAAAAAAAAACTCATTTGCATATGCGTCAGTTTTTATCACAAGTTCCATTATATTTGTAGCACCTGGTATTATGGTTTAAGGCTGAATGTTTCAGTACAGTTTAGGAAATCTTAGCCTAACTAGGGTTCCAAGTTCCCGTGTGAAAGACTGAGGTGTTTTACCTACATATATTGTTCATTCCATAAATAGCTGCATACTTTTTGTTAAGTGTTAATGTAAAGGCTAATTTTGTACATATTCAACATCAAAAAAATTATTTTCAAAAAAGTTATGAGTATTTTGAAATTTGGCTCAAACACTTTTTAATACAGAATGTCTCAAATGCTATGGGTAATAGAATAAACAAAAATTTGAATTCAAAAATGCTTTAATTTTATAAAAAAAAATAGTTTACTTTAAATAAATTTGTTAAACATGAACAATTGCAAAAATGTTTCTAAAAAATATCTTCGATATTTCGATTTTTTTATATATTCTGTCATTCAGAGAAGAAATCAATGATTTTATGTTTGATTCAACCATAAACGCTTATGAAGCCGAAAATGTTAAAACTGAAAAGAAACATTTTTAAATTGGATTCAAAAAGAATTCTCATTGATTTAACGTGATTTCATATATGAATAAAAGTGAACAAGTGTTTAATGTAAAAAAAAGAATAATTTCAAATACTTGGAAACTTCAAAATGCAATTTGAAGTTTTTTACGATTGATGTAAAGTTAAAAAGTGTTACTTTTTAATTCAAAATGAATTGAAAGTTGTTTTTGTTAATAATAAAGTGAAAAATGTTATTTTTACTATATGTATAAAATTTCAAAAATAAGATTTTCAAATTGTAATGCCATTTTTCTCTGAGTGTAATATTAACCGTGTTTTATTCGTTCTGATCAAATAAAAATATCATACAAATGATTTCAGACGATTTCTAATCCATTTGATTGAACTTTTTATCCTTGCTTAGTCTGTACGCTTCTGAAGAACTGATGTCGCATATCGCAAGTATGTAGATGTTGATACAAACCTAAAATAATCAAATATATATGAAAATATCACTTGAATTTGCAAAGCCGACTTTATGTCGCGCGAGGCACCGTGCATCTAGTAAGTACGAGGCCAAAATATTAAAATAAAGTTACATGATAAAAACAGTGACGAAACAATAGACATTGACTGCTGATTTGGCTCTGCGTTAGTTTTTCGTTTTTTATACAACGTCAAAAAATTTGTTTGTCACCTGAAATCTTCAATTTTCTTTTATGCATGGAAAACGAAAAAAAAAAACTATGGTGTTGAGAGTCAATAAGCGTTTTATAAAAGTTTTACGAAAAAACAAAAATTATTTATATTGGTGCGTGAGGTCCCTTACCGCGCTAGTTCCCGTGCCACCGCACGAGTTTGCCGGCTCTGATTTTAAAACAGAAGTTCTGCCAAATACTGGCATACTACCTAGTGGTTTTATACTTAACCAGAAAGAAGAAAACACGACTATTTTTGAACATTCACGTGAATTTTCGATTTCCAAATGATTTTTCGTATTAAAAATTATAATATTCACTTAATTTTTTGAGCACAAATAAAAATTTTTTTTTCTTTTTTACATAAGAGCTGGTAATCTAAAATTTATAATTAGGGAATTCACAAGGCGTTCATTAAGCATGTTCAAAATAACCTAATGGTCTAGAATTATGCGAGAACGCTTCAAATTCGAAAATTTACAGTTGTTGCAAGAAACCGAAACTTTAAACCTTAATTCTTATATTGAAAGTCAAGTGATACAAACATTTTTACTTCAAATATGTTTTCGGCTTATGTTCCATAATTTCTTCTAAAAAATATAAACTTAGTCCTGTTAAAAAAATTTCGACTTTGAGTATAAAAACTTTTTATTAGATTTGGTTTCGTAAAAATGTAAGACTTACGGGTAAAATAATTTCAATTTATTTACTCGAAATCCACTTTTATGGCTGCAGTTACCGTATCCAAAGGCTACCGTTGAAGTAATCCTAACATAACACAAAAGCAAAACTAAGAACGTGTAACATTTATGACAGGTTAAACCTAGAAATTGTAGTTATACAGGGTGTTTTTTTTAGAGGTATAGAGCTTCGAATTGAAATAAAACACAAGAAAACCGTTTTAATGTCCATCAATTTGGCTTTATTGGAAGGATAGTTTTATGCCATTAATGTTTAAATATGATTTCGGGCATGTGGCCGCCGCGGCTGGCTCGAATAAAGCCAATTCTACAGGTCCAATTTTGAACCACTTTTTCGAGCATATGGGGCCGTATGTCGGCAATAACGCCACGAATGTTGGCTTCCAAGTCCCCTAACGTTTCTGGTTTGTTGGCGTAGACGAGCGTATTCACATATCCCCAAAGAAAATAATCCAATGGTGTCAAATCACACGATCTTGGTGGCCAATTGACAGGTCCATTCTGCGAAATTATGCGCTCATCGAATGTTTCCTTCAATAAATTGATTGTGACGTGCGCTGTGTGGCATGTAGCGCCGTCTTGTTGGAACCACAACTCATCCACATTCATGCCATCCAATTTGGGAACAAAATAGTCGGTTATCATGGCTCTATACCGGTCTCCATTAACGGTAACTGACTCTCCAGCATTATTTCGGAAGAAGTATGGCCCAATGACTCCACTAGCCCATAGAGCACACCAAACAGTCAGTTTTTGTGGATGTAATGGCGTCTCAAGGGTCTCATGTGGATTCTCTTCACTCCAAATGCGGCAATTTTGCTTGTTGACGTAGCCATTCAACCAAAAATGAGCCTCATCACTGAACAAAATTTTGCGATGAAAATCAGCATCGAGATCAATCTCATTTTCGGCCCATACACCAAAATCACGACGCATTGCATGGTCTCGCGGCTTTAATTCTTGCACAAGCTGGATCTTGTAAGGTCGCAAGCCAAGATCTTTGCGCAAAATCTTCCATAAAGTTGATGGACAAAGCTCCAATTGCTGTGCACGGTGGCGAATCGATTTATTCGGGTCCTCTTCAACATTTTGCTCTACAGCGGCAATTGTTTCTTCGGTGCGCACTGTTCGACGTCTCTGCGGATGCGTATTATCACATAGAGTAAACGTAGTGCGAAAACGACCCATGGTTAACCGAATTAATTGCTCTGATGGACGATTATGTCGACCATAAAATGGACAGAGCTTGAGGTAAACTTCGCGAACTGAACCATTATTTTCGAAATAAATTTGCACGATTTGCAAGCGTTGTTCTTTTGTCAACCTGTTCATGATGAAATATCAAACCAAACTGAACATAAATGACGTTAGAGTTGCCAGATTTGACCATAAAATGCCAGTTTTATCTCTATTCGAAAAACAAACCTCTAAAAAAAAACACCCTTTATATAAACAGAATGTACATAAGATCGGATTATTGCTACACTTATACACAGTGCATTGATGGCACTTTCGGTACATTTATACTTTTTTCAGTACATTTGCTTTGTGAAAAATAAATGTCAGTACATTCTGTTAGATTATGTACTTTAATATTACACACTGTAACTCTTTCAATATAGTTAGTTTCGAATTATGTTTTTATATTTTTCTTGAACTGAGTTTTTGTCAGGTTATGGGCCCAGGAACTGGTGGAGCAATTTAATTTTCAATTATTTCACAGAATTGATTTGCTGACTTCCAGACAACAAGATGGTGGACAATACAACAGTTGTTAAGATTCAACAGTTCGACGGAACCAATTTTTAAAATTGGAAATTTCGTGTTGGAGCTCTTCTAAATGAAAGAGGATTACGGAAGTATATTGAAGGACATTTGGATAGTATTTTGTCAGAAGCCAAAGATACTGAAAAGGATAAAATTAAACTTGAGGAAAAGAAATGTATTTCAATTTTGATGTAACAGTTAGTGATGGGCAATTGGAAAATATAAAAGAAAAGAAAACGGCAAAAGAAATGTTCGACACGTTATGTGGTATTTTCGAGCGGAAAAGTATCGCAGGGCAGTTGTTAGTGCGAAAACAATTGTTATTGATGAAATATCATGAGAGCGATAGCATGATTCAGCATTTTCTGGAGTTCGATAAAAAAATACGTGAGTTGAAGCCAATGGGTGCAAAGATGGAAGATTTGGATATCGTTGTTCATTTATTGCTAACTTTGCCAAAAAGCTATGAAAATTTAGTTACGACTTTGGAAACGATGAATCAAGATGGTTTAACGTTAAAGTTTGTGAAAACTCGATTGATGGATGAACATAGCAAACGAACTGGAATGATATCGTCAAGCAGATCAAGTGAATCAGGTGCAATGAACGCAAGAGGCAAAAAGAAGCAGCTTACTTGTTATGGATGTGGTAAGGTTGGCCACATCAAAGTTAAATGCAGAGCTCAAAAGAATCAGAAGAAAGATTTCAATGAATTTTCAAACAGAGCTGGTGATAGAAAACAAGCAACGATGTGTGTTGTTGTGAATTAACAAGAAAAATCATCTAAATTGGAGAAAACAGCGAATAAAGTGCATATAACGCAACGAAGTGATGACACAGTACAAATTCAGTTTGTGTTAGATTCTGAAGCTTCGCAGCATATGGTGAATGACAAACGATGTTTTGATCATTTGGAAAACGTTGATGAAATTGAAATTTCAATAGCGATGAAAAATCAATGCATTTCTGCAAAACAACAAGGGGAAATTCTTGTGAAAACATTTTATAAAGGAGACTGTTCAAGAAAAATGATTGAAAACGTGCTATTAGTCAAGGATTTAAGTTGCAATTTGATGTCAATTCGAAGTTTGACCAAGAAGGGATATCGCGTTGTATTTGAAGGTGATTATGCACATGCTTATATCAATGGACATACACAATTTGTGGCACATGCTAATGGTAGATTGTACGAAGTCATCATGCATATCGATCGTGATGTTTTTGCTGGTATATTAGGTGAGAACAATGCAAATCAAATTTCGCAGAGTTTATGGCATTTTAGAATGGCACATTTAATTTCAAAAGACATGGCAAAGTTAGTGAATCGCAAAATGGCGTTTGGATTAGAACAAGTAAATGTTAACACTGAATTAAAGTTTTGTGAATCATGTGTATATGGTAAACAAACACGGACACCATTTCCACAAAATAAAATTGGACGTTTGATGTTTGGCTATACTTTTTCAATAGGCTCGTATCGATTGTGATGAAGTAACAATGATTCGAAGAAGCGAGCGAAATCGTCGAGCACCTGAGTGGTATGGTGACTGGAACACTGAAAGTGCACATTTTGCATTTTCCGCTGAACATTTCGTGAATAACGATCCGAATTCGATTGGTGAAGCTAAAGTGAGAGATGATTGGCTTGAATGGGAACGAGCTATTGATAACGAATATCAGTCATTAATTAAAAATGAAACTTGGACTGAGTGTGACTTACCTAAATATTGTAAAGCAGTAACAAATAAATGGGTGTTTAAGTTAAAACGTAAAGCAAATGGTCAGATCGACAAATACAAGGCTCGACAAAAATTTGAATTTGATTACAATGAAACATATGCTCCAGTAGTAAAATAAGTCACATTGAGAATTTTGCTAATTATTGCGAATCAGTACAATATGCACATTCATCAAATGGACGTAAAGTGTACATTTTTGAATGGTGAGCTAACTGAAGAAATTTATATGGAGCTTCAAAAATGGAAATAAAGTATGCAAACTTAATAAAGCATTTTATGGTTTGAAGCAGGCATCGCGTGCATGGAATGAGAAGTTTAATGAATTTATGGTTCAGATTGGATTCAAGCGCTGTGAATCAGATCGTTGTATATACGTGAAATCGCAAAATGGTGCCATCTGTTATGTTTTGTTGTACGTCGATGATACATTGATTTTCTGTAGCGACATCAAAGTTATTAACGCAGTAAAGCAAATGCAGATGAAGAAATTTGAAATGACTGATGTTGGTGAGGTAAATACAAATCATACAAAATTTGGGTATACAAATCAAACAAGATCTCAAGAATGGGACGATTACCATGAATCAAACCCAATATTTAGAGAAAGTCTTACAAAAGTTTGGAATGAAGGATTGTAAATCGCGTTCAACTCCAATAGAAAATGGTTTACATATTGAAAAAGGCGATAAGGAAAACCTTTCGAATCATCCATATCGTGAACTTATTGGTTGTTTCACGTATGCAACGGTAACCACGAGACTGATATATGTTCAGCAACTAGTTATTTTAGTCGATTTCAAAGTTGTTTCGATGATCGTCACTTTAATCATGCGAAACATATATTGCAATACATTCGCGGAACGATCGACTTAAAAATGGTTTATACAAAGCAAGAAGATACAAAAACATTAGCTGGATATAGTGATTCAGATTGGGTGGTGATAAAAACGATGGAAACTCAACGTCAGCTGTTAGCTGGGCATCACGAAAACAAAAAACTGTAAGTTTACCTTCAACTGAAGCTGAATATGTTGCACTGACCGAAGCGATTTGTGAGGTCAAGTGGATTCGAAAAATACTGAATGATTTAAACATTCAATGCAATGGCCCAGTAGTAATTTTCGAAGACTATCAGTCATGCACATTAAATACAATTTCATTCGTGATGTTATTGCAAAAGGTGAAGTTTGTATCGAGTACAAACCAACGGGCGAGCAAATAGCAGACATTCTGACAAAAGGACTTAAAAGAATTCTTTTTGTAAAGCAGCGTAAAAAATTGAATTTAATTTGATTGCAATTAACTAATTAGTATTTAATTAAGATGTTTTATTTTGTAAAGCAGTGTTTCTATTAAATTAAGAGGCGGTGTTAGATTATGTACTTCAATATTACACACTGTAACTCTTTCAATCTAGTTAGTTTCGAATTATGTTTTTATATTTTTCTTGAACTGAGTTTTGTATTCATTCACTTGACTAAATTCATCTCATAAATATTGGCATTCGCCCTCTCAAAAGTATATTCCATGTCTGGATTCAGCACATTTCCACAAACCTTAGTACTGGCAGCAACAACTTCCAAATCTTAAAACCATTTCATCTTTGCAAGGACCACCAGTCACAAGGGAAGTTGGTAAGGCAACATAAAGTTTGATATAATAATGACCAAAACAAAACCGTAAATAACAGCCCTATTCTGGCAGCTTAACAAAGCTCACCACATTAACAAAATATTTAATATTAACACGTTGTTAATGTTCCGTATTCTGGCAAAAATTTAAAAGCTCTTTTCTATACTATTTTGTTAATGTCAGAAAGTGTCTTAACAACGAGTGATATTTCAGTATTGAGCTAAGTAAAAATATTTTTTTTTATAAAATTTAAAAGACAGGACAACGTGGTTTTAAATATTTACAACCATGTCTTAAAAAAACATTTATTTTCATTGATATCAATAAAAAAAAAATTTTTGGATTTACGAGTACCGAACCCAAGCACGCGAGCTATGAGTTCAAAGTCCTAACTACTTCGCCACGTTGCCTTGTATATTCAAGTTTTTTATTACTCTATTTGTTATTTTATTAATTTAAATTTAAAAAGTCAAAATTTGACAAGTTTACCACGAAAGCTTTTGTGTGGGGAATTCAAAAGCTTTTATGTTGTTAATGATTTATTAGAATACCAATATTTACACTTCATAACAATTAGATTAACACGAGCACCTTTATTATTTCTTGTTAAGTCAACAAGCAGAATAGGGCTGTAAGGCCCAAAATTATTTTCGGATTTAAAGTTCATAAAAAAATAATTACTGCAATAAATATCTACATCAAAAGTAAACATAGCTTTTCAATAAACACTTTAAAAATTGGAGCATCTATAACACATTATAAAAAAAAAAAAACACTTTTGCTTTTAGAAGTTGGCGCCAAATCCTCAATGCTTTGGTAATCTAGCTTTATGAAGTAATCAAGTCTATCATACAGCTAAAGCGCCAAAGCGATGAAAATGAGCAACATCAAATAGTTAACTAGTTCTTCGCGAACTTAACCCATTATAATTATTAATGGATGTATACACTACTAATTTTTATAAACATATTGAACACATTCAAACTCTACTCACCATCAAATGGATAAAATGCAGTCATCGATATGGAAATTAAAGTTGCAATTGAAAAAATTTTCATTTAGGTACAGAATGTCTCTCAAAGTATTCAAAGTAGCCAATTGAGAGTCACTAAGTACCTGAACGAATATTTTTCAGTTTTCATTTCTGACAAGGATGCATGTACAAGTAACTTGAAATAAAAATGATGTTCTTTGGTTTTAAGCATCGTCTTTTTACTTACCATAATCAGTAAATTGCATGTTGCACCATTTGTGATCCAGAGTTTTCTCCAAAGCCATTCGATATGTCGGATTTGTGGCCAGCACTTTTCGAAGTAGCGATATTGCTAATGTGTCCAATTTACTCCATGGTGTTATCGTTGTCCAATTGTCGTTTTCTTTCCAATTAATAAATTCTTGACAGTTTGTTGATGGCTGATCCCAAGGCAATTCTGTAAAAGCGAATAGTAAAAACGTTTATTCGTATATCGTATTCATTCTGAAATATTACGTATTTTCATATTGTAATTAATACTATCCCTACTCGAACGCATATGATTTTATTACTGTATACTGCTTGTTTTTTTTTTTTTGTTCTATACTACAACATAGTTTGATTCTATCAGGTATGGCCAGAAGAGCTGAATAAGGGAGCTGTAAGTCGCTAATCACTTGATTTAAAGAGCCAATGCGTAAAGTTGTGAACCCAAATTGCAAGGAAAACCAAAAACAATATGCGAATACGCATGAAGTCAAATGCGTTGAGATATTTTTCGTTGTGAGCGGCGGCGCTATTTCAAATTTTTACGTATTTTTATTGCTTTATATTTTGCAAAATACAAAATTAAAAAAACATTGTTGACAAAAAAATACCACAATATTAAATTTTTATTGTTGTTTGCGTGTGTTTGTATTTTTTACTTTTTGTGGAATCTAAAAATGACATTTTCCATCAAATTTATATACATAAGAGCTCATCATATTTGGAGCCAGCACAATAAACTTTTGCTCGACTTGGCCATCTCTGCTCCTATGGTACTGCCCGTCTTGTGCAAAACAAATGAGAAGTATTAATGCTCAAAACAAAATTATTGCAACCAAAGCGAATCTAACTCAGGCCTGTTAACTTATCTCTTTTCTTAATACCACTTTAATTGAAGATTTTATAAGCTGCGATTATATCTCGAATTAAATTTGGTAACTTATCTCTGAATTTATTGAGTATTAAGAAATCTCAGTTTAACGAAAAATGCAACACATAAAGTCAATTGTGAATTGTTCATATAGACATTTGAGGTTAATTGAGCATAGTACATGTGGCAGATAACAAAAATATTTCAAAACAGAGAGATGCAGACATGGAAGAAAAGCCAACAAAGTTCCCAGCGGCTTGCAAAATTCTGCTTATTGCATAAAATTTCAAGTTCATAAGCAACTTACTCCGAGCTGTTAAATCATGGACACTAAAATTTGAATAAATGCTAATAAATACAAAATAACTAGCACTTTTTAGCTCCCCTCTGACTGTGAGTTTTGATATGCGAAAGCGTTGGAGGAGCTGTTTTTCAGTCCACTTTGTCTTTTTATTAGATCGCGGAAAACATGTTTTCGCTTCCTTTCGCGATTCTGTACAATTTCAACTTCATAAAAGTTTCCACAAAAGTCCATTTGAGAGAAAAACTTTTTGATTTAAATAATTGAGTAAAACAAACGTCAAACGTTGTCGAGTTAACTTCGTTAATTTGAGAAATTTCTCGTATTAATTTTGATCGACGATTTGCTCGTTAATAGACGATTACACGATATAAGTTATCGATGTTTGTGACTAATCGGCAATTAAGACCAAATCGCAGTTTAAACTACGATTTAGTTGAAATAAGTTAACAGGTCTAACTGAGCATATTAAGTATTTAATACATTGTGTGTTATTGGAGAGAAAAATATTAGAGTACCTAGACTACAAATGTAAAAGCGACAGCTGTGGAAGATTAGATACATCATTTTTTTTCGGCTGCAATAGTTTTGTTTTAAGAATTCATAATTTTCATTTGTTTTGCCATCGGTCTTCTGTATTCTGTAAAAATACAGAATTGTTGGAAGGTTTAAGTTGTTTTTGGTATGGAAGGTGCCACGGTCCAGCTAAAAAACCCTTTTGCAATATTTCGTCGAAATGAGTTGAATGTTAAGCCGTGAAAAGGTAACGACAGACAGGCAAACACACTTTCGCATTTATACTGGTTAAGATGTTCAAAGGGAATTACCCAAATAAATCGCTTAAGAAAAAAACCTAAATGAGTTTGTATCTGCGGTAAAGGCAAATTCTCACTCAGTCCAGATTGGGACTTCTCATTTCCCGTTAAATTTAAATCAAGAAATTTCGGGGTTAAGAAGATTCTATTTTCGGAATGCTTTAATAAGCACGAATTAATTTAGTTGGTGCAGTTTATGTTCTCAAGAGTAAGGTTTTATTACAAAACAATTCACTGTATTTAAAAAAAAAATATCACTTTTCACGAGAAAAACTCAGACTTATAAACAAAAAGCTTTTGGCCAAGATATGAGACATGGTAAATTCAAAAGATTATTTGTGTGCTCAACAAAACCTAATTCTTCTGGACGTACTACATATGTACATATGTTTAGTTCTCAAAAAGATGGAACTATTAAAAAGCATACATATACGTATTAGATAAAAAGAAGAGTGTTATGACGGCCAAATTTCATAAAAACAGTGTATTCGCACTTTTATGAAAGGTTTTCTCAAAATTCTGACGTATAGAAAATACTGAAAATGAGGTTTCGTTTAACATACAAAAATATTTCGGGCCATCTAATCTGATTCCTGGGTAAATATATACCCCCAATTTTGTTTTTACACGGTTTTGATTTGACACGGTCTAGATTCATCGATTTAGCACGATTAAAAAAAGCTATTTGATTGAAAATTTAAAGAAAAATATTTTTATTAATCGTAATCTTTTAGAAATTTAGTTAGGGAATTGGGTTAGAAAGTTAATAGGTTTGAAGGATATGAAACTAATCCCCTTTTTTCTATGTATGTACAAACATACTTCATGTCTTTTTTTAAACGGTTTTGTCTGGAACGTATCTAACGTGTAAAAACAGAATTAGGTGTATACATATTTTAATTATAAGCAAAACAAAAATTAAATTCAAGTGCATGTGTGAATGTATGTGTATATCATAATAATATTTAGAATAAAGTACATATATTCACCAAAAATAACTACAAAATAAGCGACTTCCTGAGTTCTATTATTTAAAAAATTGTCCGACATTCAATTCAAATTAATTGAATTTTTTATCTGCAGTTCTAAGTCTAAGAAAAATTGAGTAGAGTGTCATCTGTATTACCCATAATATAAGTGGCCATATTTTTTTTTTTTTTATTCTTAAAATAAAATGTGGGAAACATTTTAAAAAAGCTTAATTTCGAAAATATAATAAGTTGTTTCCCTATATGTAAGTAAAAAGCAGTCAGTATGGCTTCATAAAATAAAATAATATAAAATATAATTTAAACACAACATAAAGAAATTTATGAATAGTACAAAACAAGCATCAAATCAAATGTAAATGAAAATAAAATTAAAAACAATGTGCAGCAAGCAATTTAAGCTGGAGCTTTGGTATAAAAGCTTTAGATGATTGCATATATTTAATCTACAGCTAGAATACCAAAGAGTCAGCAAAAATGTGGATGAAGATGTTAATTGCTAAAATTGTTATTGTGAGTGATTTTTGATATTATGACTGAATAAAAACATAATAAAGTTTAATAACAATTAATCCTAAAACTTAAAAAAAAAAATTAAAATTGATTGGAAAGCCCGTGCAATGATGTTGCAAGCAGAGTGTTTGGTGCATCAATAAAAAATAACTTATTTAAACAAAATAAAAAAAATATAATAACAATGGCAAAACTCACCACCGGCTAGCATGGTTACCAAAATTACACCACATGACCAAATATCGGCAGGTTGTGCATGATATGGTTTAATCAGAACTTCAGGTGCAACATAGGGTAATGTACCGCAACGTTTATCTAGTAACCGTTCTTTGCCCTTGCATCTAAATCAAAAAAGAAAAAAAATGATAATGAAACATTTGACATTTAATAAAACAAAAAACAAAAACATAACATACAATATAATTTTTAACCTACGGTAATATATTTAAAAGTAGTGTTTTTAGTAAAGAGGAGAGATCATTAGATGAACTATAATTTTGAAAAGGAGTCATCGTCAACTTTTGTGACTGTTTAAGCCTCTTAAGGTCTTAGGTCAAACTTCAAAACGCGATGAATCTCGTCAGATTGATTTTTGAATTTTGATGAAGATTTTTAGTTTCAACTCTAAGACCTTAATTTTCTACTTTCAATTCTATAACCTTTTTTCTGGATTTCAATTTAAAAAATAGCAGCGTCAGTTCCGAAAAAAATTGAAAACCTGATTTTTTTTATAATCTAAGGATGCATTGCTTTTCAAAATTTAATTGTACACAACGAAAGTCCACGGCAAAAAAAATATTCTTTAAATTAAACTCAGAAGCGCCATGGAAGGTAAACGTGACTTAGTTATAAATTTTTTTAAAAAAAATTACAGAAATTGTAACATCATAAAAACACTAAAACCACTCGGAATAGCAGAAAAATTCCTACATAAGATAATAAAACGATATAAGGATACGGGAGGCTCGAAAATTAAAAAAAAATTGGACGCAGTTAGACTGTGGGAACAAATGACGTCATAAGACAAGTGAGAGGACGATATCCTGCTCAATCAGCCTGTTCTATAGAAAAGGATATGAAAATATAAAAAATTCCAAGCAGCTTCTTATCTTATCTTATGTGTACGCAAGAAGTTTTGCGAATGCTCCAAAAGATGAATTGACTGTTGAGCGATATCAAAACGTGGCCAAAATCATGGTGTGGGGAGCAGTATCACAAATAGGGAAAGGGCCGAAAAATTTGCCTGATTTCATCTCTGCGGAAGAATGGCCAGCATCACCACCGGATCTCAAGACATTGGATTTTTGCGTATGGGGCCATATGATAGGTAAAGTAAGGTCAACAAAAGGCTTAACAATTGATGGGTTCAAGCAGCGTTTGACAAGGATTTGGGACGAAATGGAGCAGAAAATGGTGCGTGCCGCCTGTGAATCGTTTTTCAAACGTTTACGTCTTGTAAGCAAAGAAAAGGGTGATAGTTTCCAACTTCATCATTAATTTTATAAATTTTGGAATGTTGTTAAACGTTTGTGATAAATAAAAAAATATTGTAGACGACTTTGATTTTTATAACACTTTGTTTTACTGACAGTTATTATGGGCCACACTGTATATAAAATAAACAAATTTTTACAATCATAAATGATCTGTTTAATGTTAAATGTTTAATCTGTTAAAAGAAAACAAACAGAGACAAGATTCATGGAACAGATTTCTTTCACAGAAATGAAAATAATCGTATTTTTCGTATGTCATAAAACTTTATCCCACGTTTACACACATAAATTCTTTTCGAAAATTATTCTTGTTTGTTGGCAAGACCGGAAAAGAGAAAGAGACGAAGTAATCGTTTTGAACAGTTATAAATACAAAGAAATTTTAGTTTTCGTGTGTAAGCGTAAAATAAATTCCCAAAGGACAATATACAAAAATATCTTTCACAGAATTTCCTAGTGTAAACTAGCGCTATTTTTTTTTTTAAATAGGATTTATGGTGACGCTTTGTGAATTCCTTAAGTTATAAGTTACTATTTAAAATTCATGTTGAGGAATTTGTAAGTTGAAAGTAAACAATTTTCTCTTAATTTTATAGTTAAAATATTAAAAAATTGCATTGCCAAAAAGTATGATTTTCTATAAAGAATTTTTAATAGCACTTTTTTGTTAATAAATAAGATTACGTCCCGTTGAATTATGTATTGAGAAAAAAATATATACACTGAATCGGCGTTTTATTGCTTTGAGTAAAACATTAAAGAAAATGAGTTTATAAGAGGAAGTTATAAGCTTTATACCTATAAAACCTATCGTAACAAATTTAATTTGTTTTTAGTCGACTGAATATTATCAATTAATTTAAAATTATTTAATCGAAGATTAAAGCGGCTGTCCACATATAATTCATGGAATTGCCGGGGTTCGAATCTCATTACAAATTTACCAAAACTGGTCTGATAAATTTTGTGAAATTTCACATGAGCTTTGGCTTCTGCAAATGACTGTAGATTCGATTAAATAATTTTCAATTATTATCGTACCAACTCAAATGTTAAAATTGTCCATTTAAAATATGTCTTTAAAGCTTAATTTACTGACAATGAGTAATTGATATAAAATTGCTAAGTATTCATTATGCTGAGAGAGATCCTCCACCAAAACATAAATTTGTTCTACAGTAAATTCAAATGAAAGTAATATTGTGCTTGTTTGTACCTAATACCTAAACATAGTCGCCATTCCAAAATCCGATATTTTAATGTTGTCATGTTCATCCAAAAGCAAATTTTCTGGTTTTAAGTCTCTATGAGCAATGCCACGCTGATGCAAATACTTCACACCAGATAGTAGTTGATTAAAATACCTTTGTGCTTCATGTTGTGGCATGCCGACGTCAGGTTCTGAAACAAAATAAATAAAAATATTGTATGAGTGTTGAATTTTTTCACTAGTTGAATTACACTGTTCACCAAAATTTGGTCAAACCTCAGTATCTGAAACTCAAATATACTTTTCCGATGGTTTTCAACACGCTGAGTTCGAATCCGAGGTCAGTATTTCTCTGATGGTTTCGGTTTTTGAGACATTCTAACATAAAAGTGCACATTTCACAGTTTTCAAGTTATATGAGGTTATTTACATCGAAATGTAATTTTTATTTATGAAACCATTAATTAGGTCCAAAAGAACTACTGTTTCTCTTCAAAATACACTTTGAATTATATCGGTATCTTTATATTTCTTCGAAATATAGTAAATTGAAATTTGTTCCAGTTCTTCTGCTTACTGAAACTTAATTTGATTTGTATGGAGAAGACAATTTGAAGAAGAATTTTAATTTACATACAATATTTCAGAGAAATAGAAAGATATCTATATGATCCAAAGTGTATTTTGAAGAGAAAGAGTAGTTCTTTTCGACCCAATTAATGGTTTCATAAATAAAAATTATATTTTGATGTAATTTAACCTGAAATGCCTTGAAAAAATTTGATATTCGCATTTTTAGGTTAGAATCAGCGTGTCGAAAACCATCGGAAAAGTATGTTTGGGTTTCAGATACTCAGGTTTGTCGCCCAGTGTTATCTTTCTACTATGGGAATCGGTACAGAGGCTTCCAATGATTTGGGTATTTCACGAAGGCATTTGCCGAGTTTTTGGATGGCTGTATTTCTGAAACTAATTATACTCGAAAAAAAAGATTTCTTTGTAGAACTTAAATAAAATGGCAAATCGCACGCAAGGTGTACAGTACCTTTTTATGTCGCTTTTTGCTCTTTAAGGTAAAAACTGAATAAATCAGTCGTCGTACTTCCTCCTGCCCTGATTACAGAATGTTTGTACCAACTGTAGTCAAAAGCCGCTTTTTTATGGACACTTTAAATAAATAAAAATATTGCGACAGCGATATCAAAGTTGGAAAAATAAAGGTACGCTCACAATTCACCTCTCAGGTGTAGTTAATTCACCGTTAAAATGTATTAAATTACGGCTTTATTGAACACTCTTACATAAATTCAAAGACAAATGTCAATTTAACACAACAGAGCAAATATAAATGGTTATTAGACAGGATAATTTAGGCGACTAAATTAAAAGAGAAAAAAAAAAAAGATAAAGAGAAAGCATAAACTAAATTTCATAGGATTAAAAGTTCAGAACACAAACAAATTGTTAGGAAACACCGTCGATATTTCTGTATGTGTATATTCACATGTATAGAAGTTAGGAATAAATATGTACAAATCCTTGCGAAAAAGGTGTATGCTGTATTAAGTTAAGTAAATCCTAATCTTCAGTAAAGATCTAAGATAAAATTGATGGACAGGTGTATAAATAATTGACAAAAAAAAATGTAGTAAGATTTAAAACTGTGCAAATATTGTTGTCTACTTTTAATATCTTTTACTTTGAAGGACTTTTAAGGACATGTTGGTCTACCTGTTCCTTAATGTTATATGTATATCATGCACAATGATAGTTAGGTAAGAACTTTACATAGGAATTACTGAATTGCAATTGAATTTGAAATGAGTAAGCAACAACCACCTAATGCAGATAAACAAATTCTAAGGATTGCTGTTTCTGGTAAAAAAAAAATGGTATGTGACAAACTGTTCGGTAATACATGTATTTCTAAACCTGGAAACTAGGTGTTTTGAAGCGAAAACAGCGATGACAATGAAGTTAATATAGGTAAAATGTTCAACATATTTTTTTACAATCAGACATTTTCTCCTACACCTGAATTTCTTCTCCACCGCTCTTCAGAAAGAAACTTTCGTACATTTATTTAACTTACAATAAGATTTTCCATAATTATTCCTTTATTTATTTATTGTATACTAGTGTACCCGGCAGACGTTATTCTGCATTCCTTGCCCCTGTTCCTATCTCCAGCCACATACCCATCACCGTTTTGGACCGGCAGACGTTGTCCTGCCTAATATCAATTTAATCGCGAGTTATGGTGTGCATTTTCTATATAAAACACATTACAAGTTTTTCGCGATTTATATACCTAATTTTATTTCAGTCCATGTTCAAATCCCACTCCCGGTGGTTCCAAGCGAATTTTGAAATAAAACATATCCTATAACCTAATGAACAACATACCTAAAAACCAAAAAATTAAGGAAAATCGAATAAACGGTGCAAATTAATTTAATCGCAAGTGATGCTGTGCCGTCTCCATACAAAATTCCCATATAAAACACTATATCGGTTTATTGCAATTTTCCTATTTTTCTTTCAAGTTTTCCAAACTTTTTTTTGCTATAAGCCTTGCTGAACAATTCCAACACGAAAAAATAAAAATTATTCAAATCCGTCGAGCCATTCTCGAGTTTTTGCGAGATTAATAAGTAAAAATATATTAAAAATAATACCAATTGTTTTTTATACACACATATGTTTAGATAAAAATGTGCATTTGTTATAAAGCAAATAAATATTTATTTGTGTCAAACACATATTATTTGATACATATTAGAGCAAATATTGGGTGACATATAATTTGTTTGGCACAGAAATATATTTGATTTGTTTATTTTAGAACGGACGCAAGCCCACTAATTAAAATATGACCGAAAAAAAATCTTCAAGGAAAATTTTTTACAGGATAAGGTAATTCATAATTTAGGTAACTTTGTCAGTTCATGCCTTTCGATAATATTGACGGGCAAGTCCTCATATTTAACTCCAATTTCACAAAATATGTAAGTTTGCTAAAGTTGCAAGGACCTTTGACTGGATACACGTTGTATAAAATGAAACTAGGATATTTTGACAAATCAAAATTTATTTAATGTTTTAGCTTTTAGATAATTTTTTTATTAAGTATCCTTGAAAATTTTGTGGAAATTTATATATTTTGATAGCTTCATACTTAGAAAATATACATATTACCTTTTGTAAAAATATTAGCTTCAGGAATATATTTTGTCGTTCAAGATATTCGAATGGACCTTGAAATTTATATAAGGTTTTTTATTTATTTTTTAAGGTCCAGTGTTGCCATTTCTAATAATAAAGTATACTTTAGAGTAAAATAAACTGACACAGAAAATACTGGCTGTTTAGAAACAAAGATTTACAAAATAATACTTTGCGATGCCAGTATTACTAACAACAACAAGAGAGCACGCGATCTAGACTCTCATGTTACAGCGGGCAACTGTAAATTAGAAGTTGTCAAGGAATTCATTTACCTTGGCACTGCCGTAACCAGCAACAATGATGTCAGTCTGGAGATTAAGCGGAGAATAACAATTGCTAATAGGTGCTACTACGGTCTCAGTAAGCAATTACGTTGCAGAGCTCTCTCTCGATCGACAAAGCTAACACTCTACAAGACGCTCATTCTACCTGTGCTTCTTTATGGCTCCGAGGCATGGGTGGTTTCGACAACAGACGCAGCCGCTCTTGGGGTGTTCGAGAGGAAAGTTGTCCGCAAAATCTTTGGTCCTGTTCGAGTTGGCGACGACTATCGCATTCGAATGAACCACGAGCTGTATGAGCTCTACGCCGACATTGACATAGTTAAGCGTATAACAATACAGCGACTACGCTGGCTGGGTCATGTCCATCGTATGGATAAAGAAGCTCCAGCGAAAAAGGTATTCGAAGGGAAGGTCCCCGGTCAACGACGAAGAGGGAGACCATGCCTCCGGTGGATAGACCAAGCTGAGGAAGCCCTAACCGCGCTTGGCATTAACGATTGGAGAAGGCGCGCGCAAAACAGAGGCGCCTGGCGAGAGCTAATGAGGTCGGCCGTAACTTGACAACGGGTTTTTATGGCCATCTAAGTAAGTAAGTAGATGCCAGTATTGCATTTATATAGATTTTGAGCTGCAAAATTAAAAAATTAATAATATTATTTTTAATACCCAATTCTGTGAAACTTTAAGACCGATTCTGTCAAAAGAGATATGCTGATAACAAATTTTGGAAACGAGCATCACGTTCATTAGAAAATCACAACTTTGTTTTTTATTTCAAGTATAAATAATTTTGAGATTTGGGATGTAATTTAAAGTCGATATACGCCAAAAGAAAAGAAGTCCATACCTAGAGCTTTTTTTAAATTTTTTTTAAAAACCTCTGATTTTGCTCAAATTTTGGAACGTTAAAGTACCTTGAAATATAACGCCACAGCCCAAACTTTAGCCCCTATGTGGGCGGGATCTTGAGTACTGTTGGGCCAAAGTTCGCAAAACCCATATTTTTTGGGAAAACAGCCGAATTCGTAATCTAATATCTCCGGGCCTGGTTAACCATTTTTACTGCATAATGGCCCTTTTAAAAGGGTATTAAAAGACAAGATTAAGGGGACATGACACCTTCAAATTTTCACGAAATCAAAAATTGTTTTATGACTATTTCTTGTTTAAAAAATATTGAAAAATACGTTTTTAATAAAACAAACATCAAACTCGGCTTATAAAATATAAAGCGAGCATTTTAGTAACATTGTGTAAAAGTTATAGTACTTGAAAAGCTATAGTTAAAAAACTTTAAACGCGTTTTTCTCGAATCCACGTTTTTCAAGTTGGCGGGCATGATATTTTAATATGTTACTGAGCACATATTAATGCATTGAATGAACTACGGACAGAAGGATCGGTATTATAGTTTTTGATTTCTGGCACGATTTTGGCCCGAAAAATTGTAAATT
Organism: Tricholauxania praeusta; assembly: GCA_949775025.1. Classification (NCBI taxonomy): domain Eukaryota; kingdom Metazoa; phylum Arthropoda; class Insecta; order Diptera; family Lauxaniidae; genus Tricholauxania; species Tricholauxania praeusta. The sequence continues at coordinate 40,629,376 of OX459030.1, read as the reverse complement.
TTCGAAAAAAAACGACGCCATTTTGTTTTTTTTTGGACCAAAATTATTGCCTGTAGTTCATTCTTGGCGGCTTTGATGCTGATTAAAACCTCTTATTTGTTTTTTCTTTCAGATGTTCCAGTGAGCCGCAATCATGCCCGCCGTGATTTTTTAGTGTTTTTTTTTTTTTAAAAATTCTAGTGGTCATAAATTTCATAAAAAATTTTTTTTTTAAATATTGTTTTGTGTCAAAATATGTGTGTAAAGTTTCAAAATTATATCTTGTTTTTTATAAAAGTTATACGCATTTTAAAACACATAAGACAAAATTTTTTGAAGGTGTCATGTCCCCTTAAGTCATAAGTACGTACAGCAATTAAGTTTCGCAAAAAGTTTTTAAAATTTAACTAAATTATTATAATTATTTCAATTTGAAAATTTACGAGTAATTATGGACTCAAACTTAAGTTTCCAAATTTCTTCAATTTATTCTCTATTCCTTTGAAAAGTTTAATATTTTCCATTTGCTCTTTCTATTGGCGTTTACACACGGAAATATTACTTTGTCAAATTCCTTCTCTTTGTGAATGACGTTTACTTTCTTTACGCCATTTCTAAGCGTAAATTGACAAACAAAAGTGTTTTTGCTAAAAATTATATTATTTAATTCAGGTATCTACAAACAAAAGTAGACAAGTCCCACCAAAGTGATTTTACACAAACTGAGAAAAACACTTTACAAACTTGTTAACATACTATAGCCAAGAAAAAATCTATACAATAAAAGAAAAGCATGTTTTTATTACTTTAAGAACATATTTAGCACGGTATCTTTTAAATAATAAGGGTTATTTTAATAAAATGAATGGACATATCTAACTCTGTTTCCAAATGGCGGACATAACTAGTTTCATTTGTAAGCGAACGGGACATAACCAAGTTTGTTGCTAACATACAAACCAGGGACGTATTCAGTAAAATAATAATCAGTGAAATAATATTAATCATCTTTATTCATAAAAACACATAGAAAGATAACATCACGGAGATATCTTGGTTTTGCAATAAGATAATGATATGCGGTTTTGGCATTCTTTTAAACAAATAACAGTTCATTAAAAATTATGTACGACTAGATCGATGGTAAGATAATATTTGAGGTGTTGCAACTAGAGAGTGGAAAATCGGTACTTATTTACTTTTGTCCGGACAATTTTCAATTTTTTTATAAGAAAGAAAGAAGAAGAAAAACTAATCACGGATTCGAATTCCCTGATCGATAATTGACTGAAAACCATACCCACTTTGTTGGAAACTCTGATAACCTCGGTAACGTGCACCATTTTTAAAATCAATCTTTTTTTTTCAAAAGTAGACAACTTCAAACAGGTGGCGCTAATTCAGTATTCAATATTAATAAAAATTCTTTGAGCAGCTTTATCTAGATGTGTAATGCTATAGATATCAAAGCAATACAGAGTGTGACAAAAATAGATTTTGGCCAGCAAAGTGATGAGCGAGCCAATAACGATTTTATGTCACGACTTTTGAGAGAATTTACTGGCAGCCCTTTATTTGAATATCTAAAACAAAACAAAATGTCACTTGTTTTGCAATGTAAACAAGGATCCGGCCCTGGAATTATCTCTCTATCTTCGCAACATTTGTCTTCTATTTTTCCGAATGAGCCTGCCTTTTTCTACCTTCATTTGGAAGTATTTCGCAAGCATTTTTATTTATTTTGCATTTGCAACTAAAACAAGCTTAAATGCTTTGATATTTCACTAACTTTTTCTTAAAATGCCGAGCACCTACACTCACAAAAACGTTCGAGCGCAATTGAAAATGGAGCGTTCTTATTGGCTAATGTGAACTTAACCAGCTTTGTAAGTGATATCTGAGGGCATATCCAATTCTGTTGCTCAACTGTAATTTCAAAGTAAAATAGCTTTGGAACGTAGGGTCCTTAGTCTGATATTTAATTTTAAATTTGAATCTGAATGGCCGATGAAAGTGTTACCATAAAAATTTCAAAAATTTACCATCTGTGACTTGTCTACTTTTGAATTATAATTTTTCTATTATTTATTTTATTTTATATTTTATTTTTTCACACATTTACATTTTTCTTTATCAATTTATTTTGTTTGTCATACACAAAAAGAAATAATTTAACAAAGTAATATTTTTTGTGTGTATACGTTAATCTAAAGAGCAAAAGAGAAAAATAAAAATTTTGAAATTCATGGTTCATATTAGGAAATTCTGTACAAGAAATTCTTGTATATTCCCTTATGTGATTTTTGTTTTACGTTTGCGGCAAACGACAAATTCTGTACCTCGATGCTTTCGTTTTTCCCCTCTTGTCAAGAAACAAAAGCAGTTTCCAAGTGTAAGCCAGCACAAACAAGCAATTCGCTTGTAAATTAGGAATAAGCATATTGGAAGTGTACGCTACAACTTCCTGATCGCAATTAGCGGTATGCGCCTTCACAAAAACGTCTCCACTAATTTCAGATATGTACATATTTCAGAAAAAATTTTATTGCTTCATTTTATACATCCTCCCATAACGATTTATTGATAAAAAGAACTTACCAATTCTATCAAACAATTCACCACCGGCCGCATATTCCAAGAAAATGTACTCGACGTCTCCCTGTGAACGTTTGCCAAAATAACGCAAAATATGTTGATCCTGTAGTATTTTCTGTATGCATACTTCCTTGCGTACGGATAGCACAGCATCCGGGTGCTTCTTCAAATCGACCATTTTCATTGCAACGGCTTCACCGGTTTGTCGATTTATCAACAATTTTACTCTGAAGCAAAAAAAAAAGAAAGAAATTGCAGGGTGAGACATAGTTGCTGCATGTTTAAAAAATCAAATTGAAAAAGAAAAACAAAAAATATTTAAAAATGAGATGTTAAAAAGTACACAAAAAGCACACAGAGGATGAAGAACCAAATGCGACAAAACGTGTTTGCAAAATTACATTAAATTGTATACGGCAAATAGTAGAGAGAGAACGGATAGATTTAGAAGAGACATGCGCAGAGAAATGTCTACAAACATTAGCAACAACAGAAAGCCGGAAGGAAATGTTTCTAATGATTCCGGTTTGGTGTTATACATAAGATGCAATTTAATAAGAATGTATAATTTAAGCCTGAAGTTATATTTTATTACCATACGCATAATGTTAAGATTTGTGTTAAAATATTAACTTACTCTCCAAAGGCACCTTCGCCTAAGGTTTGCGCTAGTGTCCAACCTTCTACAAATTCTCGATTATTAGAAGCCATCGTTGTCACAATACTTGGTATTCCAATCGGTGAATGTAAGGCAGGAATTGACATGTTAGCGTTGATTTGCCCTTAACCAATCTTAAGTTCAACAACAATTTTTTAGTTTATAAATCGCATTTACTTTGGATTACATTCAACTTAAATTCATTCTTAATGCGCTGTGACGCTGCTAAGGCAGTGAGCGCGTATTTCTGTTATTGCAGCTCTCGTTTCTTTCGTTTTGGCAGCAAGTCACTCAATAATCGAGCGAAGAGAAGAGAATCACCAAGCACTGTTTTTTTTTACAATGATAGTTGAGTTTGTTATTTTGTGAAACTGCTGAAAACAAAAAAAAAAAACATATTAATTAAGAAACCATTTTCAACATTAAACAATTATAATTAAGGCTTTTGCACAAGTAAAATGATTCATCTTGTGAGTAGTATATTGTATTCAATAAATATATACAAATGCAGATCGTTGCATTAACGTGAACATGACATTATTTTTTGCTAATATAAAATACGAGTTATTGTGCCCTATAAAAATCAGGAAAAGCTTTAGAGTTATTTTATTGGTATTTGATAGAAACAACAATAACCATAACTGTATTCGCAATAACAAAAATTGGTTGCGATTTCAGGAGGGGCTTGAAAAATATGCAAATGAATTTTTTGAGTGAAAAGAATTCGATGTATGGTTGTCTCAATCCGGTGTTAGTTTTCTTAAGTGCTGGTTTACACTTGAAAATTCTTTTCGAAAATTCTTTATTTACAGAATTTCCTTAACCATGAATAACTGCTACACTAAAGAAATTATTTCAAATAGTCACTCTCCTTTTTTGAAACGTGTGGCAATATTGATAAAAAAAAACTATGGAAGAGATTTTCCTTAACTTTTATGCTAATAGCAGAAGAGGTAGTTGAAGCAGTGCTGTCAGCTGCCATCAAAATGCGGTGGTTCAACAATATGAACGAAATGGAGAGTATTCGCTCAGAGTAGAAATCCGTAATTCAAACAAGATTATAGGAGCAAAAGAAGAAATCTCGAGTTTTTGGATACTGAAGGGATGAACTGAAATTCAATATTTTTGGAAACAAACGATTACCATATGTAAATATTGATTCATCGCTCCAAGACAATATTCTAAAAATTACGGTGGAATTAAATAATGTACTAAGACAAATTATAAGATTTCAATATTTCTTTTTACTACGTTTGGTTTTTTGCCGCGATGCGATGCAACCAACTTTAATTATTTTAACCATGACGGTTCTTACGGTTGTTGTTAATATTCTGCTTGTTCGATCTGAACTAGCTTGTTTTCTTTCACCAGGTGGAAATTTTTTTGGCTTAGTCAAGCAATAGACGAATACTGATGACTTTAAACAATTGGTAGTGGTAACAGTTTCCAAGATATTTGAGAGATCTTATAACTTACATATTCAAAAATTTCATTTTAGACTTTTGGCATAATATCTTTAGGGAATAGAGATCAGTACACAGCAATCTAGTGAAATGAACAAAGGTTTTTGTATTTGTTTTCAATTACAATTACATTTTCAATAACAATTTTATTCCCAGTTACAATTACATTTGCAATTTCAATTGCAATTTCACTTTTGATTGTAAATGTAATTAAAATGTTATTGCATGTAATTGAAAATATAATTAAGAACGAGGTTTTGTTTGAAAATGTAATTGTAATTGAAATTAAGTCATTGCACTTAAAAATTAAAACAAGCTCAATTCCTTTAATTTAATTACTTCAAAAGTTTTCTATTTAGACAAGGGGAATTTGCGTATTTCTATATCCGCCACTCCCTCTTCCATGCGTTACAAAAAATCGAGTAGTTAGCAACTGCGGCTCTATACAAATTCAGAATAACATAAATAAAGCTTGAAAATTTTAAAAAGGTAAAGTAAATTGAAAATAGAAATCGAAAAGTGAGTACAATACAACAACATGGTACGAGTATAGCGAGAATAACTCCCATTTATATTATGCGTACATTAAACTTAACGACTTTTTTGCATCATCAGACTTTTCGGCCGTTAGTTGGTTCATCGTTCCTTTATTTGCTTGTTGTAGAGACCACCTTTTCATAAAAATTGATTTTAAAACTGCGCATGTTAAGAATAAGTAAAGGTTGTGCTTCTCTTTTTGCGACTATTGAGATTAACAAACATAAAATTGAGAGCATAACAACAATATATGTACGAGCATGTACTGCCTAAATCCACAGATTTAAAAAAAGCTAGAGGTTAATTTCGTAACAAGATGCATGATGTGTAGCTGCTGCCGCTTCTCTTATGACTGTTCTTCAGCCCTAAGGGATTGGGTATGCGCTTGTGTGTCTCAGATGTTGTTGTTTCCTTTTTTACCTTTTCTTTCGGTTCCTACAGCGAGCGCGTTGTATTTGCGAGTTCAACAGGCCACTATTGGAACTTTTTCTTATATATTCAACAGCAAGTTGGCGTTGTTGGGATGGAATTAAGTAGAGTAGACTACACTGCTGTGGTTTGGTGTGTTAATGACAGTGAAGGCGCCTAAAGTAGTCAACATTAGTTCCAAATTTAGCAACAAATGTTGAGTATTTTAGTGCCTGAGCCGGTTAAAGTAGAATCATCGTGTAAACGATTGCTTGAACGGGTTACTGGCGCTGATATTTAATGGATTAAAAATACAATTTGTTAATGTTGAATTTTTAAATGGATTTGTTTAACGCTTAGTACTTATAACATTTAAAAACTCCCTATTGACACAGGACTTTACAAGGTCAAAGGTTGATTGTGAGCTTTGTCACTGCGCGCTAGAACCAACCACATAACAGATCGCAATATTCTATAATTTTCAACTTCAAAATGCAAATGCTTTTAATGAAACACATAGAGCACTTATATTTAATTTTGCATAATTTAAAAGAAATTATCAAAACTGAATTCACAGATTTTTTATATTGGGTTACATGCTTTTAATTTTTTTTTTTTTTTGCATTTTTCATACACTTTTTTAACTTAAAAATTTATTTAATATCCATACATATTTGATATCCCAATGGAATTTTCGAGATGAGTTGGGTACATCCTAATTTAATAAATTGTCTCTAAGGTATGGTAAAATATTTTTGAGCTAGTTGTTATTTACGTACAAATTCTAAATACATATAGATATTTCAAAAATATAAGTTTTAAAATAAATAATTGAAAATATTTTTTTAATTTTTTCCGATTAAAAAAATAAGCCCCCCTCTTGGGCCGAAAAAAGGACACGTTCTTAAACCTGCTAAGGGCAGAAATTTTGTATTTTTTGAGATATTGTGAAAAAATACATAAAACGACAATTTTTTTAATACTGCATTTCTTTTCAACTTTGACAGGGGATAGAACCACATTATGAAGTTTTAGTAAAGAATAACCTGTAGAGTTTATGGTTCATAAGATAGTGCTGTGAATTTCCATGTACAGTGGCGAACAGTGAAATCCGGACAAACAAAAAAAGTTGAATAAAATCCTTAAGGATCTAAGTTTTTTATCGAATCAAAAAACTTATGCAAGATTTTTATTGAAAATATTTTGCTGAAGGTCGGAAAAGTACACCATAAACACCTATTTTTAGCAAAAAAAGTGAAATATGTCCATGATTAATAAAAAAAGAGTTTTTTAATTTAAAACTTTATTTTTAAAAAATTTTATTTTTAAGGAACTAGTTTTAAAATATTTACAGCATGTAAAATACTCTTCATTAGAAGGTTCCAAGTTTTCTTTCAGGATGTATTTATATTCAGCTGCTTTGATAGTTCCTTCAGTCAAGGCATGTTGTCCAACATGGTAATAAGAAAATCATCCCTAGACCATTCTACTAATCGGTTGCCTAAATCTTCTTTGGATGCACTCGTTGCTATAACGCTATCCAGTTCTTCGGCGCACATACAGCATTTGAGAAGATAACATTTTGCCAATCAGATACAGTCCACATTTTCTGCTGGTTTATCCACTCCAAGCGTTTTCGACGTGTTGGAGTGATCAAAAATGGATTTTTAGCGGGGCGATGTACAGATAAACTAGCGTCATGGAACCTCCATCGCACAGTAATTGGAGAAATTTCTATTCCTCCACATTCAACAAACTCTTTTCTAATTTCTCAGTCATTTGGAAGCGACTTTTAAGACTAATCCTTTTTAAAAGTCGATCATCAGCTTCTGTAGTCTTTTTTCGCGCTTCTAACCCTCCCTTTCGACTTGTCGACCCAGTTTCAGAATACTTTTCAAAAACTCGGCTACTGAGGACTTACTAAAGCCTACTCTAGCAGAAATTTTCCGTTTCGTTAATCTATCGCTTCGAAACACCAACAATTTCGCGCTTCGCTTATTTTTTATAATTTGGTATCTTTTCCAACACAATAAAACAAAAGGTTGACGGGATCGTAAAACCCTTTTTTAAACATTTTTTTTGTTTGTCCAGATTTCACTGTTCGCCACTGTATACATTTTTGAACTAAAATGTGATGTGCAATATCCAACTACTTTATATAGTCTTCCGAACGAGCTGAATAACTTAAGAGAAATCATTGTAGCAAAATACATATGGGGCATTCCATGCCAAATCACCGAGGTTCTGGCCCGACCCTCTTCGATTCGCTCATTTTTTGATATGTTTAAGTGCGTATTAAAAGCAACAATCACACCAATTTCCAGTCTTGGATGGAAATATGGCCAAATAAATGAAAAAAGTGCAAAGAACGGGTTTTAATAGAATAACTCGAAAACGATTCTTAAGAGAAAAACTTGGTTGGCATTTTTGGAACTTACGACTCAAAATACATAAAAAAAGTATATGAGAAACCAGATATTTTTTTGTTTAAACTAGTGATATAGATAATTCAATCATAAAAAACAAATAAAAAATTTTCAAAATTCTAAAAAAAATAGAAAAAATTGTCAGCACATCTTGAACTTCAGCTTGAAAGTTGCGTAATGTAGAGTAGAATTTTGAGAAAATTTTTAAGAAAAATCAAAGGTGTCGCACTTTCCGAAAATGTCGATTTTAATCTTTAAACGTTAATAACTAACTGTTTATTACTTCGAATAATTTGTTTTTATTTTATTCAGAAACTACATTCAAATACAAAAAAATGATACCCCACTTTTAATTGATATCAATATTTATTTCTAGTCTATCGTTAATTGAAAATTTTTTGCCTTAAAATTTAAAAAACCGATTGCTCAATAACAGTTTTGAATACAAGACTGGAAATTGGTGTGATTGTTGCTTTTAATACGCCCTTAAACATATCAAAAAATGAGCGAAATCGAAGAGGGTCGGGCCAAAACCTCGGTTATGTGGCATGGCATGGCCCCATATACATTTTTATTCGACAATTTTTCAAAAAATACAAGTTACCTACAACTCGACAGATTAAAACAATTTAAAATTTTTCTTTCTGAATCCGGGCTTATTTTAGTTTTTATAGATCAAAACTTAGTAATTTTAATATTTTCTTTTTTGCAAAATATATCTGACAATTTTCATATTTTTGAAGTTTGACCGCAAATAAACCGTAACTGAAAGATATATTATTACAATTGAAAAACTATTTTATAAAGCCTGTAAACAAACTATCTCCGAAATTGCATTAACCTTAGTTCCTGCTATAAATTTGTGTGTGAAAAAAGTGCATGAAAAATTGAAAAAAAAAATTAATGCTTTTTTTTCAAAAATGTGCCCAATGGAAAAAGTCAGTGAATGCATGTATTGATTAAATTATTGATGAAAAAATTTAAATTCGTCTTAATGCCAGAGGAACAAAAACGATTTTTTCGGATTGTGCCTTTTATACAATAAAAAAAAGTTTGAAAAAACAACCTTATTTGAAAATTTTTTTCATAACTTCGGCGAGTGATGTCCGATGTGTCAAAATGGTGTTGTAATGGGCTGTATTAGTACTACACTTTTTCGTAATGTATTTATGGCGTCACAAGTCATATTCAACTAGTAAGATCCAGTTTCTCAGGTTCATACCCCCTAAATGTATTTTTTTCCTTATAAAATTTAAATCCACAAAGTGCTTTATTAATTTTACAAAAAAAGAAGTTATAGCAGCTTAAAGTTTTAGTGCAACACCTTTCCTATATAATAAGATTTTTTAAAATGAAAACTTGTTCAATTGTTCTTGCTCTTGTGGATATAATACAAAACTGAAAAATAACTGTTATTTTATCATAAAAAAATGATTTTGCAACTTGTTACTAGTGTGATTTACACTCTATAACTTACAAACCTAAACGATATCGGTAATGCGAAACTTGTCAAATAAGTAATCCGCAGCCTCAGCAGTAATGAGCAACCTTGCTGATTTAAGGGGACCCTAATAGATCATAAATCTACTTCCTGGAAGGTACTAGGGGATCCCCGAACGCTGAAAGTTTTTTTTGGTACCAAATCTCAGCAATGGCTAGTAAAAGGTTGAAAATGGATTTTTGGAAGTCTTTGTGAACCCTTGAATATTTGAATCCATTTTTACGAAAAAATAAACTCTAAAGCCGCTATTTCTAGAGACACGTCAAGTTACTTTTAAAATAAAAAAAATACCACTTTCATATTGAAATTTTCAAAAGGCCATTATTTTACTTTTCTTTTCGGTTTTTGAAAATTACTATAATAATGGATTGAAAAAGAAAAGTTCATGCTAATAAACTTGCTTTTTGGCACCTCTAATACAAGGTAATACTTCCAAATTTCACACCCAAAAAAAATTACGATATAAATGTAAAATTTTTATACAAACTATTACTGTTAATGCAGTGCAAGGCCGAAGGTAACATACTAGGGTCGGTTTTTTTTACAGTCATATAATTTTTACAGAGAATATTGTAAATCACATATCTTATGAATTGAATTTTGGACGAAAGATAATTTAAAGTCAGTTGTTTAAGAAATAATGAGTTTTTCCTTGATAGCCAAATATTTTAAAATACCAGAACTTACCCCGATAATTAAGTTCAATTCAAAGGTAAAAATGTCAGTGCTTAGTGAATTTCATATATAAGTTTGAGTTTTAAACATCATTGCCCAGTAGGCAAGGGCAGGAGCTAACAGTGCTTCTAGAAGGCCTTCCTTGGTAAGTATAAGGCCTTCCACCCTCCTTTCAAACGTACTTTCTTTTTTATATGAAATGGCCGCAAAAAACAGGCCTCCTAAGCAGGCTTTCTAAGACCACTTACCGTAGAAGGACTCTCAGAAGTACTTGACAAAAATTTAATTTTAATAAATTTGAAGACTCTAAATATTATTTGTTTTTTTATCCGCGCCATCTCACTTGTGTTGATATTTTTTTAATGACTTTACAATTTGACAAAGAATACACAAAACTCTACATCCTTAACATAACATGAAACAACAGAAGACTAGCCTGCACACCTCTCTCTTAATTTCTAACCATGTGTATACTTTACATGTCGTATATGTACAATGCATATGACAAAAAAGTTATGCCGAATCATAAAACATTGCAATACATGAAATAAAAAAGAAACAGAAAAGCGCTAAAGTAAATGGAGTCCTTCTTCTTTGCCTTCTAATATCAGGTCTGATAGCACGTCTGTTGTGGCAAGGCATATTATGCCTTCTGTGATTGTATTTTTATTTGCATGAAAATCTAGTTTTGAGAAGTCCTTATATAATCGCAGCAGTGCTAGCAGGCCTTATCCGAGTAAGGCCTTGCTCATTTGCCTGCTGGGTGCTTTTATATGTACATATACATTTAATATGGAAACAGTACATAACACTTCAGAAATACCCCCAAAAAGGTATGTACGTCAATTATTAAAAACAAATGATGATTTTTCCCTCTAATATTCAACATAAAAACAGAGTCTTAAATTTGTAACGATGTTGTGTACATTCCAGCAAGCTGCACCATTAGTCAAGTGTTACACCCATTTCACGGGTAAGAAGCTGAGTTGAGTTGCATTTCAGGTTGGCTGGCTGGCTGACTAAATCGTCACCACAGCAAAACAAAAAAAAAAAAAAAATAAAAAACTGAAGAATACAATATCGCAAAACTGCACCGGCAAGAGCAAGGATGCTGAGGTGATGGCTTTAAGTTGATAGCAAAAGAATCTCGTTTTTCGATGCTTGCACAGCAACAGCGCGTACGTAGCACCAGTTCCAAAATACCAAGCAGTACAACTTTCAGCTACGATAACAATTTCAATTTTTAACGTTTTTCTTCCTTTTCAATGGCAATAGCAGCAGCGACGAAGGCGACAGTCGGCAGCCAAGGTAGACAGCGCGCAGTGCAACATCATGAATGTACCAGTAGATATTCCAGCATTTCAAGTTTTTTTTTTTCGCAAAGAATACTAAAAAAAATATTAATGCAGCAAAGAAAAATATTAATAGGGTAACTATACCTTATACCATTATGCGTGTTCGTACAATAAAGCTTGTTTAACCCTTTGACAGTAACGCATACTGAGTAATCTTTAACATTACGAGGCTTGGCTTAACACAAGGGAGTATCAAATTATTTATCACAAGATATTTTAACATGAAATACTTTCGGAATAACAATTCTTAATTTTAAAATGCATATAAAAATCAGCTTCATTCTATCCTTAGAGGGCTGGTTAACGTAGCTTTTTTAAGCTGCAATTTAATGACCAAATATTTTTTATATTTAAGATTGTTTACCAAAGAATCAAACGCCACATTAAAAATAAATCTCACAAGGGTATCCACTACCAACAATTATCACCGCCGAAAACAAATTTTAATTTTAGGATAATGTCTTACATATATTTCGAATAAGATGAAATTTCCAAAAAAAAAAAAAAATAACGTCTTATCCCTTTCCTCAATATTAAGAAGCGAGAATAAGAATGACTTACATTAATATATTCAGGATAATATGTCTTATATTTAACAAATATTTTTAGCCTATAGAATTTCTTACTCAAAACACTTCTGATCAGACTTTTCGAGTTTTTGAGAAAACATTTTTGGACTTGGCGGTTATGATCATGGACTTGGCTAGTTTTGACATTTTGTTTGAAAAAAAAATGGACTTGATCGGTTTTAATATCAATGTATTAGACTTGGCCGGTATGTATGCATCAAAAATAAAGCATGGTCTAGATTTTGATATATGAGAATATCTCAAAATTTGATTTTTTTGTGCCAGTTTTGTTAGACTTTGTTAACATTGACGCACATATCGCCTATATGGAACAAAAAGCCACTATCTAAGATAAATTTGTATGTATTCAAATTATGAGCTTTTGGCAGTATGAAACATGAAACTTGTTATTGCTTTTTTTTCTCGTTGAGGATAAAAACTAAATTTAAATTCTAGAAAAAAAAAAATAAACACACGAAGGAGATTTTGTTCATTATTTTGCACATTCCGAAATGTCAAAAAAAATGCAAATATATTAGGATTACATTGTCATTATAAGAAAATCAGGAAAAGTTTTTCAACCTTCAACATCTCTTGAATACACCAATCAGAAAAAGTTATTTTGGTAAAATAATAGTAATCAATAAGTTCTTTCAAATTGCTTAAGACCATGTTATATAATTTTAAAGAACCTGATCTTACAATATACTTAAAGTATTCCCGTAAAATTGAACTTTTGTTAGAACTCAAACTTATCCACTTGCTATTAAAGAATTACTAAATGTCATATAATACAAGCACAACGTTTGAAAATTGGAAACTATGCAAGTACGAGGGATATCTACAGTCCAGACTCATATTTTTACAAGAGTTATTCCTGAAGGATTGAAAATTCAACCAGTGAAAAAATTGTGGGAAAAATATTCTGATTAACACGATTTTGAGGTGATATTTCACATAAAAAAAAAATTATCACACACTCATTCGACATTTTAGCTTAAACTTGATCAAAAAAAGGTATGCCGACCTAACACTATTACAAATCAAGATAATATTTATAAAAAAAATTTTATAAACAAAAAAAAAAAGTGTGCGGTAAACTTGAGAATTAAAAATAAAACAAAAAGATTATTTCGCCTGAAAGGTGACAGAATAAGGCATAGTTACCCTAACCAATATATACATAAGCATCCAGCTAAAATGCGACCAGCCAGCCAGTCAGCTTTTACCGGCTAAGGGGTAGTTCACTGAAAAATTTTAAGATTGGTTAAAATTGTTGGGCACCCATTTTACAAAAACTGGGAAATAACTACAATAATTTTCAGTTGTGTGGTATATGTATGTATATAATTTTATTATTTTATTTTCTCGAAATATATAAAAAAGACTGCAACGTATGCTTACTTTTATTTCTTCTCAATTTGATATTCCATATTTTGGCAAACTTGTGTTTTTTATCACTCAACAACATTTTGTTTAATAACGTTTTTCACTTTTTCACAATAATTTTTACTAAAAAGCCGACAAAAAAAATCGGCTAAAGCATTTTCAACCACCATCCAAGTCAAAGTCAGTGACTGAGACTGTATCTACACCGCAATTATAGAGACGGTAAAAAACAACAACGATAAAAAAAAATTTCCAAGATGGAAAAAAAACGGCGAATACAATTCCTTTCGTCGTGAGCAAGTGCCAAAGTTAAACTGCAAAACCACGAAGCTAACTAGGAGCACAGACCTCCATAGCGGCGCTCATGTAATGGCCTTTGCCGACTCAGACAAACTCACATCACTTCACTTTACTCAGACAACCACTCTCGGGCGCAGTTTCGGCAGCGAGCTCTAAACTTCGACTCCAACTCAGATTATTCACTGGCATCAGCTTACTCACCCGTTGTCGTTTGAGGTCGTTATTCGTCGTTTATGCTCGTTAGTGCACCGGCATTCGGGTAGATTTGTTCGTTGTAAGTTTTCTTGTTCCTTCCTCCTTTATACAAGACCAAATGACGATATCCGCGAATATTTGTTTGTTGGTGGCGGTGTTTTTTTCTTTTTTATTTTGTCGCTTGAGTTGCGCGGCACGTTGCACACGCAAAACGTCAACTGCGGCATTTATTCGTCGGCCGACCTGTCTGCTTTTTTGTTGAAATGTCAGACTGATTCGTACTTTGCTCGTCCAGGCATTTACTCATAGCCTAAACTTTGCATCTACTACACACCCAACGGGAAGTAATGGAAGCTGCTTCCAAGAGAACTAGATTAGAAGCAAAGAAATATCAATCTGCCAATAAAGTTGAAGTCTCATTTCGTGTAAAACATGCGTCATTTTATTCAAATTTTCACCAAATATTTTAAAACGCATGCAATGTGCTTCATTCCTAAGGCAAATTTTGATATCGAGAATTGCCTCAAGATTTTGTAAATAGTTTCTAATGTTATTCTGAAGTCATCGAGATATTTGAGATATCGGTGGTCTGCCTAGCACAGCTATTTTTTAAGTGATAATTCTAATATCCTTATAATTTGCTCCCTTAAATGGAATGTTTTTTACGCTTAAATCTGATAATGCATACAAAGAAGGCTGCTAGGTAGTAGCTTAGCTAAGGGGCGGCCGCCCCGGGCGCAACGTCTTGGCGGCGAAAAAATGGTCCTCGTATTATGAAATATGTTTTTAAAATTACTACGAACATATTTCCATTTTTTTTAGTAAATGGAAATAATTCGAGAGAATATGAATGTGTGTGCAGGTGATTTTTAGTTCAATGTGAAATATGGCTTTCTTTGTTAGTTTTTCAAGGACTAAAAGTAAGGACCTTTAGTAAATTAGTAACAAAATTTTAAAAAACTATAGAATATTTTCTGTTGGTAGGGGACAACAAATTACCTCTTTGCCCGGGGTGCCCAATGTGCACGGTACGCCACTGCTGCTAGGATCAGGTTTCAAGAATTCAGCTAAGTGAAGTTGAGAACAAATCAATCACTTCAGATAGATAACTCCCCAAGAGTAGAAAAAGTAATTAAAATTGCTATAAACATTCAAATGGGTTCTTAATTTTTAAGCATAACGAATTTACTTGTTTTTTATAATCTTCTATTTTAAAGCATAATTTCTTAAGAAACAATGTATTGGGTAAAAAATTAAGAGCTTAACCGAAGTTATTAAAAATGTATAATTAAATTTTGAAAAAAAAAATTATTTTACCAAATGATCGAGAGATATCAAAATAGACTTTGGGTATCACTTGAGGAGGCAACACAGTTCTTCGAATAATGTTTTATTGCACTTGTCTATAACCAACTGCCAAAAATTGACTTTTATCGACTCCAGAAGCGCTCTCGGCCCCCAGTCTAGGTAATTAAAAAAATTATTACCTCACAAATAAATGAGAAAAAGAAGCACCAATATTGTTACTGAAAAAACCTAATTCGACTATTACCGAAATCGTTTGTGAGAAAATAAAGCCTAAGTGCGTGCACACAACATTTATTACGTTTGCCAGCAATATTAAAAGGTGCTTTCAAGGATATGCTTTGCCACAATGGCATGCTGGGTTAAAAAAGATGTGCAGTGACAATGGCATTGAAAGTAACATTCAACTTTTCTGGAAGCATTTTTGAAGTGCTTTTATTTCCGTTTGGGTAGTATTACGTTAACGAAATTCATGTATTTTAATCTGTTTAAGAGGAACTATCTATCATCTAAAAAAAAAATTAACTACCAAAAACAGTTTTCTCTCTTCTCCAATTCAAACTCTTAAAACGTGCTTAACAAAAGAGAGTGCAAAATAGCAGTAAGCAGCTTGGTAATCATTTACGAAATTTTTCTTCTCCTTGTTTTTCTTCTTTTGGAATTTCGTTGCATATTGAATTTTTTTATTTTTTGCGTCAATGCTTTTGAAAAAAAAGGGTTTAATTATTATATTTAGGTATTGAAAAGGTCAGAACATGTTAAAAATAATACTCGCATTTATGGAAAAGGTGTAAGCATTAAGATTCTGGTAAGTTTTTTACAGCTTATTCTGACCGACAGCGCATTTTTTAAAGCTTTTTGGAAAGTGTGAAAGGGTTGCATAAGAGTGAAAACTAAAATAAGTTCATCCACTATACTTTCACCAAGCCAGTTCAAAGAACCCTGTCATAAAAATAAAAACAGCAGTTACACTAAAATAACAGCACTTTGCTTATGGATTTAAGTGTACTAGGTTTAAATCTGGTTCATCCTATTCCTATCATCTGTTTTGCTGGTCAAAATTCAAATTTTAATTCTGAGTTATTTATCTTAAATATACAGTGAGCCACAAAACTTTTCACAAAAAAAAACCTGTTAAAATATGAGTTATACTTTGACAAAGAGAAAATTCGCTTAAGTTCGTTGGAAGTCAGAATTACAGTTTTTTTTTGATATGTAAAAAGTGATTTTCTAAGCTAAGTACATACATTATATAATTTTTTTTTGTAAAAGCTCTTCTATTGTTCAATACAGATATTAGTTTTGAGAAATTTTCTTAAGTCCTTTATATTAATACATACTAAAAGGCATGGTGTTGCATATCCTCAATAGGTTGTTTTTTAAATAAAAAGATATTAAATATTAAAAAAAAATTTTTTTTATTTTTTCCTGCATTAACATGATTTCGTCTACCAAATATATTTTTTTCACCAAAAAAAAACAAATCGTGCATTTAAGGGTTAAAAAAAGAAGTTTGCAGAAAACTTGCAAATTCTTTATTTCTAGCTAAAAAAAAATTAAAACTAAAATATCTCACATTTTAAAATCAATGGAATAATGGAAGCAAGAGATCATCAGCCCTTTCATGGTTGGCTACTGTCTCGCGTTTTAGTTGCCGAGTAAGAATTGGCTGTATGTTTATAAATCCAATTTTTACTCGGCGACTAAAATGGCGAGATAGTAGCCAACCATGAAAGGGGGGTAATTTAATATTTTAGTGGCATTATACCCACCCAGTCTGAAAAAATTTGGCTACTAACCAGGCGATACCATCCCTTTGGAGGATAATGACTCGATGTATATGGCTAAAATTACAATGAAATGGCTTCAAAACCAAAATATTGCCAGCACAGTCACCAGATCAGTCAAATACTAGACAAATTAAAAGCGAGTATGCCTAAGAAAATACAGCCACTTAAACCAAAAGCGGCCACATAAAATATTAAAAAATTATTAAAAATGTTTTTATTGGTTTAAGTCACAAAACTGTTCACTAAAAACTTAGTAAAAAAATAACTACCCAAGTTAATCAAAATGTGAAATATTTTAGTTTTGATTTTTTTAGCTAGAATAAATAATTTGCAAGTTTTCTGCAAACTTTTTTTTTTTAAAACCTTTTTTACAAAAAAAATACAGCCTTAAAACTAGAAACACTGTACATTAGGGCGGATTAAATTTTTAAGTGGTCCGGAAACTCTATTTTTCTGAAAGTTCGTCAAATTTTAAGCAAAAAAGTCCCATACACCATATGGCTACAATGAATCTCGAGCCCGCGAGTTTTTATTTGAAGTAGTTAAAACTATTCAAACTGCTTATAGCGCCATCTAAGGGAGCGTTCAAGTATTACGTAACGCAATTTGTAAAACGATGAGATGCGGTACTGGGGCGGGAGGAGGTGTCAAACAACGGGTGATTTGAAATTAGGTCTGCATAATGAAACGATCTCTAGGCAAGCTACAGCAATAAATATTATATTTATTATATAAATAAATAACAGCGCATTTCTTTCAATGATCTTTAAAAATTGCGTTACGTAATACTTGAACGCCCCCTAATGGCAATTTTCAGTACTTTACAATTTTTCATTTTCTTCCTCAACTCTTAAGCAATAAAATTACGTTTTTCTTATTCAAATCGGTCCACTAGTTTCAGAGTTATTTAAGTTTATGCAAAACTGTTGAACAACTTATCCCTGCTGTTGTTACGAGCGAGCTTCAGTTTTTCATACTGAAAATTTCATAAAACATTAGGCAAACTGAAGGGATAAGTTGTTCAGCGGTTTTGTTTAAACTTGAATAACTCCGAAACTAATAGATCGATTTGAATGAGAAAAACGTAATTTTATTGCTTACGAGTTGAGAAAGAGATTGAAAAACTGTAAAGTTCTGAAAACTGTTACCAGATGGTGCTATAAGCAGTTTAAATAGTTTTAACTACTTCAAATTAAAACTCGCGGGCTCGAAATTCATTGTAGCCATATGGTGTAGTGGACTTTTTCGCTTAAAATTTGACGAACTTTCAGAAAAATAGAGTTTCCGGACTAAAAAATGTTTCTCCATACAATTTAATCCGCCCTACTGTACATACATACTTATATCAGAGAAAACATTAAATTTTTCATAAAAACATATTTTTCAAAACAGAAAGTACACTTGGCTTGTTGCTAATGAAATAATTGATAAAGGAGACAAGTTTATCTTCTTCTAATATTTCAATTCGCTTAAAGCTTTTATTGTAACATACTCGTATTTATATTTATTGACAAAAATAAAAAAACATTTGAAAATCTGCCTTTTTGGTGTAAAATTTTATTATCTTATTACCACAGATTATACTCTCAAGCCACCACAGTCAAGTTCGTTACAATCGTAATCATCACTAGGTGACTTCTTTTCCCTTCCTATCATTTATATAGCCTGGGGGAGGTTTCTTCAGCGACTATAGGAAATACGTCTTTTTATACAAACAAAAATTAAATGAAAATTTGTCGTTTTGTATGAAACTTTGATTTTTAATTATGAGTTTTGTAATAGATTTTCAACTAGAGGACACATTTTAGCATAACAGCGATAGCATTCTTAGATTGGTTCAAGGTCATAGTGGAAATAAGCTCTTTTGTGTCATATCACAACTGATTTCACTGAAGTTTTCATTTAACTCCTCTATTTCGCCGGTACTGGTCAAAAATTATATTTTTCTTCGTTTCAAACACCCTTAAAATAAATCTGATTAATGTCCAAAACCGACTCAGCTGATTTTCAGCAAGATATTGTAGTCTAATTTTTCAGTGAGGTATGTCCAAAAATATTTACAAATGTTTTTTAAAAAAAAAAAAAATATCAGAGCAGATCACGTGTAAAAATAACGTTATAAAAGTGAAAAATATTAGGGGCTTTCCACAACGGACTTTGCAATCCTGCAATTCAAATAATTGGATAAATTATCTATCGATTTGTTTAAGTTGCAGCACTTACAAAATACTCTACAATTAAAATATGAAACAAAATGTTTTTTCCCTTTTATATGTGCTGCACTTCCAGAAATAAAGAAATGTGAAAGTTTAACTGAGATAAAAAAAAGTTAATACATCAAGGAGAGCAGAATAGAACAGGGATTTGAGAAGCAATATATTGCACAAAAATTAAAAGGGAGCATGGCAAAAATAAGCAACAAATGTCGCATCGTCGCAATCGCAACTTGTTATACCTACACGAGATAAAATTGATGAGAAGAAATAAAGAAGGCTTTGCAGCAGCCAGACAGAGAGACAAAAAAAATCTAAAAATCATGGTGATGATGAATATATTGGAGAAATATCGAGCCTACATATTTTAACGACCGGCCAGAAATCTACATATGTGTAGAGAATAAATCACACTAGGATGGAAGTTAAATAAAATTAATTTAAAAGTATCCCAGCAAAAGTTCGATGCTATTTGTTACTTATTTTTTGTATTTGATTTGAAAGAGAGCTAAAGCAAAGTTCGCACTTTGTTTCGTTTCACTAAAATGAAATCGATGGAGTAGCAGCCAGAATCAGCGACTAGTATTGCTACCACCGCACTGAGCTCATACAATACTGCAGAATATACGTACACAAAATGAGTCGATGCTGCGCATGCAATGAATTTTCATGTTGTGTTTGCATTATATAGATTTTGAATTTAAAGCATCAGGATGAGTATAGGTATGATGAGAATATCATTGCCTCGCTTAAGGTTACAATAAATATATTTGTTGAGAAAAAAATAATATTGCACAAATTAGTTAATTATTATATGGATGTTCACTAAAACTTGTTCATTCTTTATTTTTAATTTCCTTTTTTTTTCTTGGATGAATTAAGAACTATAAGCAGACGTACATATAATTATATAGTTAATATTGAAGAACAATTTTTTTTTTTTTTTTTTAAATGACCATGTTGGTTGAATGGTATAAGAAAATCGATCGACATCGATGTATTCATCTAACGTTACATTCAATGTCATAAGAATTTTCAAATTGAAATAAAATTAAAAGTTTAGAAACACTAAAACTACAATCCTGCGTTACAGTCTATCACATCAAATCTGCAATCGAATATCGAATATGGAAAAAAAGCCAATATCAAACACAAATTTTGATAATAACAAATAAATTGAACTAACAATAAGAAAAAACTTACGATTTGTGCTTCAGTTATATAAAAAATACCCGATAATCTTGTGGGTCTATTTTTTACTAATAAAGACTAGTATCCAGAATACAAATAACTCAAAACTAATTAATAACATTTTTTCCTACAAATTCATTAAATTTTGCAGTTGTTTCATCGACAGTACAGTACGATCTTTTCCACTTAAGCCTAAAGTCTTTTAAATTTTTTGAGTGTTACCACTCTTTCGAAAATCTGTCTTCATTAGAGCCCTATATTAAATTTGCTATTTTTGGTACAAAATTGATATTTATACTTTGATACCATTCCATCACAGGTTTAGAGCAGTGATGGGCACATAGTGGCTCTATTTGCTCTCATTGCCCTCACCGTTATTCGACGCACAAGCAAGCGAAAAAAAATTCGCAGAGTTTCAACGCTATCGAGGCACAGCGTTGACTTAAATTCAAATGAAAACAAAACACAAAGACATAAGCGACGGCGCCGCATTGTGTCTTGACGAATGTAGCAATTGTTTTTGTTTGTAGTGCAATTTGGTTTTTTTTTGTGCTGTTGGCGAATTTGGAAATGACAGCAAAAAGACTTTAAGATTTTGTTTGTTGTTGGTTGATGTTGTTGTTTAGCTCTTTTGTTAGATTTCGATGCCTACCGCTGGTTTAGAGTATTGAGAGGTTGCTCAATCAGACCAAAACAACACTGTACTCGAGGCACTCATCTATATAATTGGAATTGATTGAGCCTTGCATAACAAGAAAGCTGCTTCTGTGGCCACAGGTGCATCATATAGCCTGCCAAACCATCAGCAAAACATAAGATAAGATTGAGATACGACCTTTCGAAATTTATCAGTAGAATATCGTCTTATAGATAGTGTTTTTAAAACTATTTTATGAACATTTTGAATAACCTTTTGAGATATTGTATTTCAAAAATTATGTTGAGACTTTGGTTACCACTTAAGCGACAATATTTTGAATATGAAACGAAAATCAATACTCAAAAAACAAAATTTCTTACACTTTTGATAGGAACAAAACTGACAACAAATTTGTATTAAGATTATTCTTACATAATCACCATTAATTTTCACACTTTTTTTGTATGAAGATCCACTTCTCAAAATAGTCCTGCAAATCGTACTTTTGTAGCTTCTCAGTTTTTGTCTTCACAGCATCTATTAGCTCCGCATTGCTACTGAAGGCTTTTTTCCCCCTCAAATTATTTTTAATTTTTCGAAATAATCAGAAATCACAAGGCGCCAGATCCGCAGAATATGGTGCTGGGCGAATTTTTTCGATGCCAGAGACCGCAATAAAGTTACTTGTTATTTCAGCAGTGTGAGCGCATTATCATGATGTAAAAAGTGGCGACGCAGTTCCTCTTTTCTTTTTTGTTTTTCAACAAATTTTTGAAAACTATTGGTAAACAGTCTTCAGTATATCATTTCGCAGCTCTAGTGAAGTAAATAGACATCACTTTTGTTTTTGATTTTTTTTTGATTTGGGAGGATTTGCTCCTTCCGAACTCCATACCATGGACATTTGTTTAGTTTCCGGGTTGTACTTACTTCTAAAACCAAGCTTCATACCCTGTTACAAATTTATTAAAGTTGCTAGATCGTTCGTTCTTGAATTTGTATAGCATATTTCTTCCTGTACAGCACAGCATTATGCAATATTCACGACACAGTCATGGCATTTTATTCAAGTTCGTTTGTAATACTTTTTTCTCTCAATCGTCAACTTCAGCCCTTACAAGGGTAACATTTCTTTCGTCGGGCAATAATTTTGACTGACGTTTTTGTGGCTCGTTGTCTACAGTTAAATGTTAAGTCTGGAATTTTCGACACCACTTAGAAGAGATGACGCATTTGTTCTATATGCAGATTGGGATTCACTGAAAATTTGTACTGTGTTAGTTATTTTTCGTTCTCTCATTTCCATTCTGATCGATCTTTCTGAAGTTTAAAATCACATATCGGAAAACAATTGAGAAGCGTATACCATCTTTGAATTTTTTAAAAAGAAATAAAATGCACCAACTAAGCGAACTTTTGTTCGTGCTTTTTGATCTATTTTTTCAGGATTTTGAACCACATCTAAGTACCGAAAATACAATTTTTAAATTTTTACTACATTAGGTTGAAAAGTTCAGTAGATTTGGTATAAAAAAATCTTTAGAAGATATACATAAATAAAGTAGGAGACAAAAACTATTTAAATTCAAAACCTCAAAGAAAGGCAGTGAAATAACAGGTTTGGCTCCAAATCAACGATTTCAGGGCACTTTTGTTTTGCGCCAATGTAGTTTCAGTAACTCTTTAGTTCAAATAGTACATCTACATAGAAGTCAATGTTTCAAACCAAATCAGATTTTAGACAAAAAACAACTTTTTTTTTCTTGTTTATCTAAAAAAACAGCGCTAACAGCTCTACAAGAGCTAAATATGTTACAAACTACCTTATATTTCGCAAAGAAAAAAGATTTATTGACAGTATAAAATTTAACAGTTTTTCTGAATTTTGAAATTAAATGTGAATAAGTAAATTTAAAACTTAGCTCCCGCTATCTAACTTTTATGTTTTTTCATCGTGTTTGCTTGGCCAACGATAAAGTGACACTTAAAACAGAGAACGTGCAAAATACATTTTAATATTGTATTAAAGGAAATAACAGAGAAGAGAATAAAATCGTGTAGTGGAGGGAAAAATTAACCTCTCTTCAATGGTTAGATTTTTGGGCATTACATTTATGTATGCGTGTGTGTATAATCAAACAAAAAACACAAATAAGTAAAAATTCAATTAAAAAAATTTAAAGAAGTTTAACGTGATATTGAACATGGTCGCAGATGCCATTGACACCAAGAGTTGAATATGTACGTAGCATGTGTGAATGGTGGTTTTGTTTTCAATATGTAGGTATGCTCTTTACTCGCCATGAATTAAACTCGATTACCCTGTATTTGCAGAACACTTTTTTTGTGTAAACATTAACATTTCTTACCTACATACATACATTAAATTCATTTGTTAATATTTATAATTATAGTTTTTTTTTTAGTATATAAAATTATTTATAATGAAAATACTCATATTGTGTTTCCTTGCTTAGATGTTTTATGCAAATATTCCGATGAATCGAACTCAATTTGTCGAGTACAGAAATTCACCAATATGTGCGAAACTCCCGTTAAATAAGACAATTTTACTAGTTTTCAATAACAATAAACTTTCTCGGAATAGCAATAAGTAAATGTATAATTAAGTATATAAAAAAATACAATTTATTTGGCATATTGTAAATATGTAAATTATGAAAAAAGTTCTAACTGAAATTGAAATCGCTCTGAGATAACCCTCAGTCGAATCGAGGTTTGGATCAATTTTTCGAAAGTCAAAAATTTTAAATGTTTTTTCTAAATGAGAGCTAACTTAATTTCCAACAAATCAGCGGACCCTGAATTTTGAAACAAAATGTTAGTTAAGGCCTTTCTACATTAAGGTAACGATATGTTGGTACATATCTATACATTTAAGCGAGACCCGCTTAAGTGCCTATCCCGCTTAAGTACCTCAAAAAGGTTGAGGTGCTTATGCGGGATTTACTGTACAATGAAATAAAAAAAACTGAAAATAAAATTCGGGTAGTCCCCCAATTGTATTTTGTTGCAGACACTGCAAAAATTTGAATTAAAAAAAGCTTTTTTGGGACTCGTGTTAGAACAAAAAATTCTTATTTCTGATCCAGGTTTTTTCAAAATCGGGTAAAAAAAGTTTGTTAGCTAGTTTTGAAAGTTTTTTTTATAATAATAAAAGTAAAAAAAAAAAATAAAAAAAAAAGTTGAATCAGCGGCGACTCGAACTAATGACCCTCATTATTATACGCTAACTCGTTACCCTCTATACTACTCTGCTAGTTAAAATAAGGCAAACTTTTTTTGTATAAAACTAGGAGAAAACTTTGAAGGCGAATTTCTCGCATTTCCTTGAGAAGTGCGAAAAACGGTAATATGTGTATGGGTTTTCTTATATCACGTGAACTACAATCTGGAAAAATTTGAGCCAAATCGGTGTCGCAACGGTGGTCTCCTTGTTAAATATGTATTCAAAAGCATTCAATTTTTCTACGTCTGTTTATTTTATTATTTATTTTTTGGTTCTTATATGACTGTGCTGCCATGTTTTCAAAATTTTTTAACGATGTTTGCGTTAGCATTATTAACGATATGCTTGTCGTTAGATATTACTTTGGGAATACGACATTCGTTACCGCAAACGAAAAAATTGTTAACTAACGATGTCGTTACTTATCGACAATTTTAATTTGTGTTTTTGGAAATTCCGCTACTGATCTCCTTAAATCGAATTTTTTTAAAATAAATTTCTGTTACACATTTCAATAAAACTACATATGTATGTACATTAGGCTGGTTCAAAATCGTATGGGAAAATTAAAAGTCGTCAAAATTCTGATGCTCAGGCTTGAAAACATATCTTGTGACTATGAAGCTCTAGTGCCAAAATTTCACCTCAATTGGACCATGGGAAGGCGTGTCAGTGGGTCGATTTGTGTGATTTTTGTGCATTTTCGAGACGATTTAAAGCATAATTTCTTTTATTTAAAAAAAATGTCAACATCAGGGTACATTTGTGGCTATAAATTTTTATGGACTCAGTATGATGTGAAATATGTGCAAAAATTGTAAATCAGAAAATTGGCACAAGCTTGAGTGCTGATTCATTGATAAGAATGTGAAAAATGCTAAAAAATCTGACATACGTCCACTTTGATCACCCAAAACCATGTCTATTTTATATTTTTCTACCACGGCACTAAGCGCAATCGATTGGATATCCTTTTATACATGGAAAACGAAATGTCAAAGATTCATACGATCTGGAGAAATTATTGATTAAAAAAAGCAACAAATTGATTTTAAGAAAATAAAGATTTGTATTTCATTTTTCTTCAAGAAACGTTAGTATTTCACTTTTGGCGACCACTAAAGTAATTTTTTTAACTTTCTTCGTTATCTGTTTCCTGAATTTTTGCACAAGAGCGATCG
The DNA here is from genome assembly GCA_949775025.1 of Tricholauxania praeusta. Taxonomy (NCBI): domain Eukaryota; kingdom Metazoa; phylum Arthropoda; class Insecta; order Diptera; family Lauxaniidae; genus Tricholauxania; species Tricholauxania praeusta. Next base: position 40,603,756 of record OX459030.1, on the reverse strand, counting down.
GTCTATCTGCAGGGTCGATTACAACATGTATTTTTTGGGCTACAATCTTCGATTACAGTAGTCTGCATTCAACAGGAACACAAATTCCAGCCGAGAGGTGACTATGCCGAGTTTTTGAATCTTACAATAATATTTTTGGGCGGAATTCCTCGTCACGGTATCGAATTTTATGAGTGTTCGGGAACAAGTCGAGCACGCTATATGTGTCGACTGTTATATACATATAAAAAGTATATGTTCGGAAGAACAACAGCCGAAGATGGCCTGTACGATATCGATGAGAAAACCGAAAATGACTGTCTGAACTTAATTAAGTTTACAATCAAAGGCGGTTACATCAAAGCCAGGTTCCAAGCAACACCAGATGCTACCTCTGCGCCATAAAATGACATAAGTTTTCTGAAGCAATTGATTAAATATAGAAACGAAAGCAATAATATAGCAAACATAGCCATCAACAAGTTCAGAGGTCATTTGTGGTACAGCATTGATTGGGCTGACGTTTTTCGATGAAGCGATTTCAGTCAACGAGAAAAAGAAAATCCTCTCGAACCTGAAAAACGCTTCTCGAGACGACTCAAGTCGCATAAATATCGATTTTCAGAAGATCGACAAAATTGAGTTAAACGTAAGCGCCTTTTTGACATCACGCACATTGCGTTTCTTCCAAATATTGAAATTGCCAATGGATTTTCTGGAAAAAGAACCCATTTGCTGCACGGTTAAAAATTTTGGAATAAATTTTAATACTTTTGGGCTTACATATATGACTACACCAGAATTGTATTAAAATTCAATACTGTCTAGATATTAAAATTAATTTTTAATACAAATTTGTATTAAAATTTAATACTCGTTTTTATTAAAATTTAAAAAAAAAAAATATGTTGTATCCACTGGGATTCGAACCTGGTTCCCTTTCAATACAAGGGTTGCATGAATATTTTAACGACATCAGCCAACGTAGTATCATATTTACGTTGGCTAAATGTAATACTTGCGATAGCATCAAATTGATTCCAAATGTTATAAAATATCGTTTTAATGCTTGAACTGTATTAGAATTTAATACAAAATGTATTACAAAATTTTGTAATATATTCAAAAGTATTAAATTTAATCAAAATTGTATTAAAAATCTTTGTAATACTTCGCTTGTATTAAAATGTATTCCAAGATTTCTAACCGTGTGGCCAAATGATGAATCCTATAAGTATTCGAAGATTGTGGCCCAAAAATTACGTGTTGTGAACGACACCGCAGAAAGAGCGATTGCACTTGTGCAAAATTTTAATAAACATAACGAAGGACGAAGATCAGTTTCAAAAATTACTCAAAGTGGTCGCCGAAAACCGAAAAAAAAAAATCTCCAAAATGAACAAATGCGAAATACTAGCTTTTATTGAACAAAATAGAATTAAAAATCTTTATTTTCTTAAAATCAATTTGTTGCTTTTTTTAATCAATAATTTCTTCAGATAAAATCTTCGACATTTCGTTTTCCATGTATAAAAGGATTGCGCTTAGTGCCGTGGTAGAAAAATATGAAATAGACATGGTTTTGGGTGATCAAAGTGGACGTATGTCAGATTTTTTAGTATTTTTCACATTCTTATCAATGAATCAACACTCAAATTTGTGCAAATTTTCTGATTTATAATTTTTCCACATATTTCACGTCATACTGAGTCCACAAAAAATTATAGCCACAAATGTACCCCGATGTTGACATTATTTTTTAAATAAAAGAAATTATGCTTTAAATCGTCTCGAAAATGCACAAAAATCACACAAATCGACCCACTGACACGCCTTCCCATGGTCCAATTGAGGTGAAATTTTGGCACTAGAGCTTCATGGTATCAAGATATATTTTCAGGCCTGAGCAACAAAAATCGGAACATGTTTGCAATTTGAACCACCCTAATGTACATACGGAGAAAAATTAAAAAATTTTAAGAGGATCCCCAAAATATGAAAACAACAATCGAAAAAAAGTAAGTTCTTTCACTATTAAATGCAGAAACAGAACTGGGACGAGCGATTTTTCTTGTTTTTCCTATACGTTTGTAGTGAGTACAAAATTGACATTAGAAAATTTATCGCAGAGAAATAGTTCTATTTTTTGGTGCAATTTGACACTGAAGATAAATCGCACGTTCCAGTTCTATTTCTGCGTTAATGGTGACTATAGTTTAGTCAGTGTTCAGTGATAGAAGTGAAAATATTGCAACGAAGTAGCCTTTCTCTCAAAAAAAGTTATTGATAGTAAAAAAAGTTGTAGAAGGCGTGACATTTGACGAATTTGGAAACTTTCTGGAGAAAAGGAGCAACGTACCGACTAATGTGTATGCTTCTCTTAATGTATTAGAAGATTTTGTTGAAGGAGAAAAATGGAAGAGTGTAGTACAAACTAAAATAACTGACTTCTTTAAATAAATAATAAAAAAAATGATATCTATATAACGAATTTTCTATGTAACGAATTTTTTTTCTGGTTCCGTGCGTATTCGCTAAATGGCAGTTTGACTGTAATAAAAATTTAAAAAATTCGGCGACTCATAAATAAAAAGTTAATACCAAAGGAACATTTTAAACCAGAAAACTTAACGGACAAAACTAAAGCACCCCCTTTTTAATGGTAAATAAAAACAATTAAAATTAGTACTTAGTTGCGAAACCTTTATTCTGGACGACACAAGCACGTCTTTTAGACATAGAGGACACTGAACTTTTAATGATATTCTGCAATATCCCTTCCCAGACTATTTTCAAGGATTGAAACAGATCTGCCGTTGTTTTGCAACTTTCTAAATTGATTTGCATGTTACCGACTGCTTACAAGTTCTCTATAGGATTCAGATCGGGGTAGGCCAACCAATAACTACACTATTGCTCTGAAGCGAGGCCTAAAAAAATCACGAGTATTTTGGATCGTTGTTTGTTGGACCCATCATTTAATTATCTTTTCTTCATCGGCATTTGGCAGCATCACATCTTTTAGTACGTCAACGTACATAAGGTGATCCACAATTCCTTCATTCCTATGAATTGATCCAATCTCTTGACCAGAGAAGAAATCCCAGAACATTACACTTCCACCACCTCCGTGGCTTTGCAATACTTATCCAATCCTGCTTTTGGTCTGCGTGCCTTAAGATGTAGAGATTTGGATTAAACAGCAGCTTTGGTAAGCTAATTTCATACTTCGATGGGTTAATTTAATTTGATTTAACCCTTACCCTTATTTACTAAGTTATATTAAAACGGCGGGACTGTTTTACACTTTATGCACATACTTTTTGCGCTTGGCTAATCTCAGAAATATCTCTGCAGACTTGTTTTCGGCACAGAGCATATTCGGCATAGGGCATATTCAATCTTGAGTCATCAAACCGTATATGAAACTGTTCGCAATTCCACTAAAACACTTAATGTAAATTTATCTAAGCATTTGATCTCAAAATAAAAATATTTCTAAATTAGTCATTAATGTTTAACATTTTTATATGGAGACAATAAACCAAAATTTATGTTTAAAAAAACTTTTACAAGCGTCAGTAAAACGAAGCGTTTTTGTAAATAAGTTTGGTAATTCAGGGTTGTCATCTAATCGATTATATACTGATATACAGACTCGTATTCGAAGGGTTAATTGATACCAACCATTTGAAACATCAACAGTTTCACCATTCCTCTTAAATCCTGCAATATATATTTTAAAATAGCTAGGGAAACCACAAGAACAGAAAAAACCAGAACATAGTAATGGGTTAAAGAGAAGTCCATTTTCTTCTTACAATTTAGAGAGCCAAGTTCCACTGGTTTACAGAAAAACTTGGGTATTTTATGTACATCTCTTTTGCACGTGTATGCCGACTGAAGAGCAAAAATTTTTAACAAAAATGTGTATCCCTTTCATGTCAGTAAAACACAAATGCAACAATTGCGCCAAAAACTCGTAAAAAATTTATGCAAGTACATAAAACTTGCAATGTAGAAAATGAATATAGTACAAAACAGAGGTAAAGAATTTGTGTGAAGTAGCAGGCAAATTTTAATTATTCAGTTTGTAAAAACACTCACCACGCTTCAGCCTCAAATAATTTAGGTGGTATTTTTATAGCTTCATGCTTAGTTTTCTAGAAAAAGTTAACACTATATTTCACAGCAACACACTTCCAACACTTACATATTAATCACAAGAATAAACTACTCTCAGATGCGGTTCAGAGAAAACTAATTCTTCTGCAGGCAGCCTTGAATATCGACAAATTTTGGGATTTTCTGCGAGTGAGATTTTTTTTATCAGCGGAGCTGTTGCTTTTCCACTGCTTGATTAAAAAACCGGCTGTTATTCCCAGTTATCTCTTGTTATTGTGTGTTGAAAAGAGACAACACTAAATAATTCTCGATTTGCTTATTCGCTTTAGAGTTTTTGTAAAAGATTTTCATTATATGACTATCTGTGCTGTTCACGCACTAAATTGGTAATTTATGCCAGCTACTTTTGTTTCATTGACCCAGTTCACATTATCACACATGCTGTCCAACATGGCTTGCAATAATGTGAACTCTAGGAACGACTGCTTGACACACATGTTGGATGGTTTTAAAAACTTTTGATTTTCTGCTAGCTTGTACAACCGCACAACTTGTTTGGGCTTAAGTTTACCGTGACTCCCATTGTCCAATGGGAATTAAACTAAACTTTTCTTATGTGCTTTTTTATTCTAAGCACAAATGTGTAATCAAAAAAAGTCGCTCGGATCTGGTTTCGGATATATAGCCATCGGAAGTTGCGGATGTAGCCTTTATGAAAATCCTTATAAGTTTGGAACCCCTGAATGAATATCAAAAATTAGGGTGTCATAATATAGATAATTTAATGGCCTACAATAATAGTGAGAAAATCTTTGAAATCTAACCCATATTTTTGGAGATATGACGATTTTTCTGAAATTTTAATAAATTTTTTTTTAAAAAACCGTTATTTTTTCCAAAAAATGTGTAATTAATCTATAACTTTTTTAGCTTGGTAAGAAAGCTGAACTTATGCCCTTTAAAATGGTGTATAACTTGTTGTTAATTTTTAAATATATATCCCCTTTTTGACCGAAAAATAAAAAAAATTATTCAAATAATTCCAATGGAAACGACGTTTTTATGGTCAAAAACAATGAAAAACAACAAAAACAATAACTATTACAACAACAACAATTATTAGAAGACGATTCTCATTGAAAACTTAAAAATTTTTATTAAAAATCGCGCTCTTTTTTTCAACATAACCTTACTTTTTATAAAATTATTAATTTATGTAATAATCTGGTCATTTTATATAGAGAATCGTCTTATAATAATTGTTGTTGTGTAATAGTAGTTGTTGTTGTTGTTTTTCATTGTTTTTGACCATAAAAACATAGTTTCCATAAGAATTTATTGAATAATTTTTTTATTTTTCGGTCAAAAAGGGGGTAAATATTTAAAAATTTACAACAAATTATACACCATTTAAAAGGTAATAAATTTAGCTTTCTGATCATGCTAAAAAAGTTACAGGTCAATAACATAATTTTTGGAAAAAATAACGGTTTTTTAAAAAAAAATTTGTCAAAATTTCAGAAAAATCGTTATATCTCCAAAATTATGGGTTAAATTTCGAAGATTTGTTCACCATCGTAGTAGGCCATTAAATTATCTATTTTATGACACCCATATTTTTGATATCCATTCAGGGGCTCCCAACTTATAAAGATTTTCACAAAAGCTATATCCGCAACTTCCGATGGCTATATATCCGAAACCAGATCCGAGCGACATTTTTTTTTTTGCTATTTTTATTTCCATTTTAAGGGGTAAAACAACAAAAAAAAAAAAAAAAAGATTGGAGCATGGGAGTCACGGTAAACCTGTGCCCTTGTTTAAAAGCTGGCTGCCAAGCCTAGTGGAAATTTTTCATTTCAAATAAGATTTCATGGAGTGAACTTCAATGGCGTCCGTTAATAATTATCATTTTTGAAATATTTTTTTGAACTTCATAAATTTTTTCCAGAAACTTGGAACATAAAAAGCAAAATGTACGAAGACAAAAATGCAATATATAAGGCATAGGGAGTGCTTTTAGTAGAATTGAAGAAAATCGAGCCAAGTGCTACGGTTGAAGTTCTAAAAAAATAGGTTGACTCTATACGATCTTGTTACCGTAGAGTACAATTACAATGTTTTCTCTTTAGAGGTTAAAGCCCAATTTCCATGTGATCTTATCTTATTTTATCCCATATCAGGGATATCAAATCAAATTTTTGTAAGAAAGAAAAAGCATGCGAACAGAACCTAATGCGCTTGGAGAATGCGAGAGTGAATAGCATACATTTGCTATCTTAATAGCATGTGATGTCCTCCCTGATATTTGATAAAATAAGATAAGATAAGATCACATGGAAATTGGGCTTAAGGCAGAGCCAAAATTTAGTGATGTGTATACCTCAAAATTTTTCTGCAAATGATGTGTGACAGCATGTGTGATGATGTGAACGTAAAACGATATTTACAGTTATTCGTGTTGGCAAGTCAAATTGGACAGCATGTGTGATAATGTGAACTGGGCAATTCAATTAATGTTAAGGACCAAATGGACTACAAAGACCAGACGGTCTGTGTAGTATATTTGGCTGATTTTGGTCTGCACAGATGTCTGCCAAAAATTAAAATATTTTGATTTTCGCGCACATCTGCGCGGACCGTCTGTATAGTGAGTGATGAAGTTCACGCAGACTCAGTGCTGTCATTTATCCGTTTTGGACGGATTTTTGGGCAAATAATAAGCAAGAACAGATTTTTGAACGGATTTAAGACTCATGACGGATTATGACGGACTATTACGCCAAAAATGTTTTCTTCTTAACATTTTATATTCATAGACTTATGGAAAAAGGGCAAAACACATAAAAAGCATGCATGCATCAAAGCATTTGAAACTTCATTTAAAAACGCGTGTGCTTATGGATTAACGCACATAAAAAGTGTGTATGCATGCTAGCTTCAACACCCACTCGGCATGAAACGTTTCTGAAACCTTTCAGAAACCTTACATCTTTCAGAAACATTTCTGAAAGGTTTCATTTTCACTTCAGAAAGCTTTCTGCAACGTTTCAATGTCCGCTTTTTTGCTTTCATTTGAAACGTTTCTGAAACGTTGCAGAAATCTTTCTACAGGCGGGAAATGAAAAAATAGATTATTGTGTCTTGGGGAAACATTTTTTATTATTGATTGTTTTTTTCCACGTCTTTGCGGTGCAGCGCCACATAATGCATATTTTTATATGAATTTTATTACCTATACTTCCCCGTTAACATTTTTGTTGATTTATTTTAAATGAATTTATTTTTGTGACGTTTATTTATTTATATTGCCAGTCGTCATTCATACACAAAGTTCATATTTATTCATATTTTGACGCATAGAGTCACCTGGGTCAGGCAACATTCACATAGTTCATCACTATGTTTCTAGATTTGATGTCATATATGGGCATTTCCATTCTGGCGTTACGTTCGTACGAAAAAATATTTAAAAAAAAGTACAAAATGGCACATTTTTAAAATTTCTTTTTTATATTTGCATAGTAATTAAGTAGCAGTATATTAAGTAAGAAAATTGACAACAATCGACCATATGGATTTCAAGATATAAGAAAAAAATGTGCACTGGCGTTACGTTACAAAAAACAGAAGTGGGTTTTTGACTTGGATTACAAAATTGCAAAACTCTGCGAATTGGGTAAAGCTTTTAGTACAAAACCTTTTTTAGTAGGACTTGATATAATATAGGTTTATTTTCCAAGTTGTCAAATTTAAAAACTTTTCTCGGTTTATTAGTTATTAGCCTTAGTATCTGACGTTACGTAACTTGGCGTTACGTTACTTAAATTTCCATTGGAAAATTTTTAGCAAAAATTGTTTTAAAAAAATTATTTAGCGCAAATAAAACACCACTTTAGCTATTATATATTACTACCAAGAGATCGGTATTTCGTTTGGAGGCTGAAAAAGTCAAAAAAATATGAAATATGTTGAAATCAGTTGAATAGTATGAATTAAATATTTTTATGGTTAAATATATAGAAAAAATATGGAAAACACTTAAAAAGTTGAAAGAGGTTGATAAAATATGGAAAATGTTAAAAAACGTAAAAAAAAGTTAAAAGTCGAAAAATTTAAAATAAACAAAATATCATACAAGTAAATTACTGAAAATCTGGCGTTACGTTACGCACTTTCGAAATTCATTATAAAATTAACTATTTGTTTAGTAACCGAGTTTTTTATTAAAATTAGTTCAATTTATTAACCTTTATTAACATACAAAATTTCACGGACTTGCGATCGTCAGAGTAGAGATAATGAGAATAAATGGATTTTTTCTGGCGTTACGTTATCTTAGAATTTCATTGAAATCAAACTAAAATTTTACCATTAATTGATATTTGTTTGCTCTTTTGCATTTAATTTACGGTTAGTTGTCGTTCTAGCCAAGGTTTTGCGATAAGAATGTAATTGCGCAAATACTCTTAGAAATGTAAATTGTAATGAGAAGATGCTCTTAGAAATAAGAAAAAATAACGAAAACGTGAACTTGAACTTTATAGCCCGATATATAGCCATCGTAACTAAGGAAAGCTTTGAACTCTTTAATTTAATTAAATTTGAATATCTCTCTTTAATAATGCAAGTAAGAAAAAACTGTTGGTTAACTTTACATTTTTCGGTCAGGGCAGACTTTTCTGTGGAAATGCCCATATGTATATACAATTATGAAAACAAAAAAGTAATAACGAATCATAAAAATTTATTTTGATTTTATTAGAAAAATTCAATGTTTACCTGCGCTGCCACATTTGGTAGATTTCCCCAAATTTGGTAGAACATTTTTGGTTTGGTAGAAAGGAAGATTTTTTTCATTTTGGTTGATTTTTCTTTGACAATTAAATGAACCGATATAAATTAATGTTCCTTCTGATTTGAAAAGTTGCTTTACGTTATTAAGCTTGTTTTTGAATGCTTTTGTGTGAACTGTGTTTTATTTTAAGAAAAAACAGATTTATAATACAAAGCTGACGCTAACTTGGGAAACCGAGACCTCAAATATACCATAAATATTGGAAGGCGACCGAATTATGATCATTTCTGATATATTTTGGATATTTGTGGTTTTGCAAAAAGTTTTTAGAAACAAATTGTAGAAACATTTTTTACTTCTGCACGTTGCTATTATAACTATTTAAGTTAGTCCAGCTTTATCTAGTGTACATGCTTTTGAACTACTTTGAGCTCCAATTCGAAAAGACATATTTCACATAGTTTGCGGCATCTTGAAGGTGATGAAAAAGGTTTTGGATGAATTCGATGCAATCGGCATTTCATAATTCAGTCGTATATCCACTCTTTCGTCTCTAATTTTTATTCTATTTAACAAGAACTTGCATAACTACATTCTTGAAAAGGCTTTTTTGTTTATATATCAGTTTTGTATTAAAAATATTGTAGCGAAATTTGGTTTATGCTAGAAGACTCTTGAAATAAATACCAACGAAAGAAACTAAACGATACTAGCTAGCATACACCATCTAGCGTAATGGTGTAAAAATAATAAACCGAACAGACGCTGCAGTACACTATTAAAGTCAATAACATAGAGACATCTAGATTGTGAAATTCAACGTCGTACAACGCCATCTAATAATAGCACATTCTGGATAATTTTGAGCTCAACGTCAGTGCGCCATGCTGGTGAATTGTGGTGAATTGTGGATAGTGGTAGAATGCACGCTACAAAGTAGCACTGGTGGGTTGTAGATATTGGTAGAATATACGCCACTTAGAAGCTACTGGATTATTCGAGAGAGTGATGACTGCAGTATAAAAGGGTTGTCATCTGAGCTGAGTGACACAGTTGAGTTAGAACAGCGAAGCAATAAGCAATAAAGTGAATACAGTGTGATCCGTAGTAGAACAAAACAGTTTTCTATACAGTGTTAAATTAATATTAGAATTTGAACGTTAATAAAATAAACCATTTTATAACTAAATAAGTTTGTGTGTTTTTAATTGTTACACAATCCAGTGATCGAACTCAGAAAAGTGTGAGAGATCGAAATTATCGTCAAAGAGACAGAAACTTCGTAACAATATGTTGAAACAAAACTGTTTTATAAATAAATAAAAAGTCATTACTACAGTAAGCTTATGTTATTTTAATTTTCTAATTCCAATTATCGAGCAGCTACCACATAAATTTCCAGCAAAAAAAAAAATAACAAACATTACAAAAACATCCAAATCTGGGAATTCTGATAAAATGACAATTTAAATATGACACGGTTAGAAATATTATTATTATTTGCTTTTCATAAGTAAATACACAAGAATGAGTTTGGCTGATTGCGTTAAGGAGCGCATCTAGCGACCCGAAAAGACTAGGTTCAACTTCAGGGCAGGAAAAATTCTTCGAAATTTTTTTTTTAATTTGAGTTCGCATAATAATGTTAAAACACCAAATTTATAAATATATCACGGTCAATATTCATTAAAAAATTTGATGAAATGATGAAAATCAAAGTTGAAAAACATTACATTTGAAATGTATCAGAAAGATTTCTGTAACGTTTCATTTGCAACGTTTTAAATGAAGCGTTTCTGCAACGTTACGAAACGTTGCGAAATATTTCTGAAACTTTCGGAAACGTTTCATGCCGAATGGGTAAGCATCCTGACACTCACGTAGTTGGCGACGCTTTCACTAATTTGAATACACCTCAACTGAATAACCGTTGCGTTTGTTTTTGTTGTTATTTTGATGCCGATGGGAATTTAAAGAGGTAAAAGCAACTTACAAATATTCTTGCGAGACCTCCACAAATTTTAGGAGCGTGTAAAATTGGCAGAAGGGGGGGATGGCTCTCAACAGTTTCCATTTATGTCTCGAATTGTTGAACGACTCGAAGTACTCCCGCACACTTCAGGTGATTGCGGACGCGTATTTAGTGCCATAAATCGCAATAACACAAAAGCCAGAGCAAGCCTAGGAACTAAAACTTTATCAGAAATTCTTCATGGCAAGAATCTAGCTAAGAGGAAAACCATTATTGATTGGACGCCATACATAAATTTGATGAACAACGCTATATATGAAAACAAAAATTTGGACTGGTTAAGCGGCTCTGAGGACGAATATTAGAACGAACAACAAAGATTTTATATTTTTAAAAGCATACATCATCTATGTAAATTTAATTTGCGTTAAATAAATACGTTTTTAAAGAGCAATAATTGAAGGGTTTCTAAATTCTGGTTTTGACGGATTTCAACGGATTTCCGAACGCTTCTCCTCTCCCTTTCTTCTGCCAATTGCGGATTTTGCGCCCTACAGACCTGGCAGTACTGCGCAGACTAGTCATAATCGTGAAAGTTTCGTAGACTGAAGACATACGAAGAGCAACAATTGAAAAAGTGTAAAAAGTGAACTAAAAAATCTGGTCTGCGTAGATCAAGTCTGGGCTTAAGTTTACTTTAGGGAATACTCTCAGATTTCATTTATTTTTTTAGGGGAAGTAGCGTGCTATAAATAAACAATAAATCTGCAAAAAAAAATTATCGCTCGTATCTGGCTTAGGAGATATAGTCATCGGAAGTTGCGGATATAGCTTTTATAAAAAACGCTATAAGTTGGGAACTCTTGAATGGATTTCCAAAATATGGATATCATATGAAATGTAATTTAATGAGGTCTAAAATTGTACTACAAAAAATTTAAGTCCGTTGGATATTTTTCGTGACATGAGGTTTTTGAAAAATTTTGACCTATTTTTTTGAAAGAAACCGTTACTTTCTCCAAAAAATGTGTCATTAACCTATAGTGATACTTATATATTTAGAGAGTATAATTCATTGGCTTTAAAATGATGTGCTATTTGTACCATATATTTTTTATATTAATCAATTATTTTTACCGAAAAACAAAAACAAATATTATTTGTTTTGAAAACAATGAAATATGTATGGGCAACAGTTATATGTTATAGACTAAACCGCGGTCGAAGGCCTCCGCGAAGCCAGTGTTAGATTTTTGGGTGTTTTAAATCATGAATCGATCGCTCGGTCTAACTTTTATGTAGAATTACTGTGGCCACCGAAGTCAATTTTGGATACGTTATAATAATACGTTATACGATTATTTGAGTTGTAATTTAGAGTCGATATATGAAAAATATAAGAAATCCTTAGAGCTTTTTTTATAATTCCATATTTACTGTTTTTTAATGATATTACATATGCATAACATACGTATGAAATTTAAAAGTTATTCGATACTTTAGCAGATAGCACTAAAGACCAATCGTATTGTATTTGTCTATTTATTCACTTTTAAATGAGATACCATATAGTGAAAATTGTTGACCAGGCCCAAAGATATCAAACATTGAATTTGGCTATTTTCGCAAAAATTGCGTTTTCTTCGAAATTTGACCAGTACTCAAGACCCCGAATATCTAGGGAGCTGAAATTTGAACTATGAGACTGTCTTTTAAGGTTCTTTAACGTGTCAAAATATGAGCACAATCGAATGTTTTTTAAATTTCATACGTACGTTATACACATATTATACTAGATAATATTACTAAAAAACAGTAATAAAAATAAAAAAGCTCTAAGGATTTTTTCCTTTTGATGCATTTCTAACTTTCTTTGATTAACATCCCAAATAATTCCACATTCAAGTTTTTGTTGTAACTCAACTTGTCATTTAAAGTTGGTTAAAGCCCACCGTGTCGATCATATTTAGGCATTTACACGCAGATACGTCGACGTTCAAATGTCATTATTTGATGTCAAAACGAACAACAAAAAAATAGTTTGCTACGACGTAGCCTAAGATTAAGAAGAAAAAATAATAATAATAGATGTTTTCTCTCTCATATTTTTCTTTTGTTTTCGTATTTTAAAATTTATTTTTGTTAAATTTAAGATTTATTTTAGCTTAATGCTATTTTAAACATTTATTTTACTTAGATATTAATTTAAGCCTCCATTAAGTCTCCATTTACGCCTTGTACGGAAAACTCTGTACACCATCCTTTCGTTTTTCTCTTCTTGCCTACAAACAAGTAGAATTTGCGGAATTCGTTTCTGTGTGTAAACGCTGACTTACTATTTTATGGGAATTTTGTTTCTGTCAAATTATCGAACTATCGGATTAACGAGTACCGAAATAATTAGGTGGCATGTCTGATAGTTTTCTGCTAGTTTGTAGTAAAAAATAGTTTTGCAAACATAAAAAAGGACAAAATTAAAAATTCGATTTTCTTTTCAGGTTAAAAACATAAAAGCAGTTGTTATTGTCTGGTTAACGAAACAAAACAAAAATGTACCATTACAGTTAAAAGTTTAACCGAATTACTAACTAACGATTTATCCAACTAACAAGGTCGGCATGAATACCACTATTGCTTAGAAAGGATTAAACTTGATGTGATATTTATATTTAAAAAATATTGGGTCATGATCTCCGATTTTACAAAACTTCAACCATGTTGCGGAACAGGTTTACTTTAGCTGACATTGTCCAATTTTATTTATTTGTAAAAGGGGGCTAAAAACAAAAAAACATAAAATTAAAAAAAAAGTCGCTCGGATCTAGTATCGAAGATATCGTAATTTGCGGATATAGCTTTTGTGAAATTTTGTAAAAATGGTTATAAGTTGGGAACCCCTGAATAGAAAATGGAAAATATGGGTGTCATAAGAAAGATAACTTAATGGCCTACAATAATGGTGAGCGAAGTTTTGAAATTTGACCAACTTATTTAAGTATAAAATGGTTTATTTAAATCACAAAAGTTAGTTTTTACACGGTACAATTGTTTATTTCATTAACATTCAAATTCTAATATTAATCTGACACTGTATAGACAACTGTTTTACTTTACTGTTTCGATTCAACTGTTCTGCTTCACTGTTTAAGTTCAACTGTTCACTTATGTTCCTCAAATTCAACTGTTTACTAATGTTGCTCAAATTCAACTGTGTCTCGACAACTCAGATGACAACCTTTTACACTACTGTCATCACTTTCTCGAATAATCCAGTACCTTCTAAATGGCGTATCGGCGTGGAGTTCACAATCACTTTCTCGAATAATTCAATACCTTCTAGATGGCGTTGTACGACGTGGAATTCACAATCACTTTCTCGAATAATTCAATACCTTCTAGATGGCGTTGTACGACGGCGCCAAACCAAAAGGTTTATTATTTTTGGTATAAAACTGCACTTTGCCGCTAGATGGTATAAAAGTATTTATACAGCCAGTGATGCTTGCTAGTATCGTTTAGTTTTCTTTCGTTGGTTTTTTTATTTCGAGAATTTTCTGGCATAAACCAAATTTCGCTACACTGCCCTCCGCTTAAACTTGTTCGTCCCGAACAAGAGTCTCACTGTCTCTAGTATAAGGTGCCAGCCTTTCGATGTGGACTACCTTTAATTTACTTTTGTTCCCGTGGTATTTTTGGATTTGATACACAACATCATTAATCCTTGTGACGATCCGGTAAGGTCCCTCTCAATGAGTCTGTAATTTAGGAGACAAGCCTCGTTTTCGTTGTGGGTTATGTAGCAGCACTAGTTGACCTTCCTTGAACCCTTCAGTATTTGCTCGCAGGTCATACCGAGCTTTCATCTTGTCGCTAGCCAATTGAGTACGTCTATTGATAAGCTCATTTATATCTGCTAATTCTGCTCTTTTCCGCGACATGTAATCGTCAGCATGGGTCGTTTCTGGGACAACGCTTACTCCGTACTTCAAGTCTGCTGGAAGCCTTAAGTCCGTACCAAAAATGGCTTTTGCTGGCGTAACTGTAGTAGTATCGTGTATTGACGACCGATAAGCCATCAGAAACATTGGTAGATGCTCATCCCAATCTTTTTGTCCTTTATCGACAACCTTTTTTAAATCCTCCTCTAGAGTACGGTTGAACCTTTCGACCATGCCATCGGACTGAGGATGCAAAGCTGTGGTACGTGTCTTCTGTATTCCAAGCATGTCGCAAACCTCCTTAAAAAGTGTCGACTCAAAATTTCGTCCTTGGTCGGAATGCAATTCAAGTGGAGCTCCATATCGGCAAATCCAATTTTTGATGAAAATGTCTGCCACTGTTTTTGCTTCTTGATTGGGAATGGGATATACTTCTGGCCACTTACTGAAATAATCAATTACCACAAGGATGTATTTATTTCCTGCATTGCTGATTGGAAAAGGTCCCGCTATATCCATGGCTATCCTCTCAAAGGGAGCTCCAACGTTATACTGATGCATTTTTCCCCGAGTGTGTTGCCTTGGTCCTTTAGCAATTGC
This sequence comes from Tricholauxania praeusta, assembly GCA_949775025.1. Lineage (NCBI taxonomy): Eukaryota > Metazoa > Arthropoda > Insecta > Diptera > Lauxaniidae > Tricholauxania > Tricholauxania praeusta. The sequence continues at coordinate 40,588,344 of OX459030.1, read as the reverse complement.
ACATTGGTCACAACGGCGGATCCAGTCAGCAACTGATTCTTGGCATCCTACCCAATAAAACCGTTTTTTTATTTTCTCTGTGGTTTTCGTTATGCCCAGATGTCCACCACTTGATCCATTGTGATAATCCTCGATTATTTCCTTAAATTTGGCCTTTGGAATAACCAGCAGTTTTGAGCGAGTTTTACCATCCTCGCGTTCCCAGATTCGGTAGAGACAACCATCATGCAACTCCAAACTTTGCCATTGCGCCCAGTATGCTTTACAGATTTGGCTTTCATTTGAAATTTCTTGCCACGCCGGTTTCCTACCCAGCTCCTTATACTTAATTATAGTTGCCAAATCTGTATCATTGCGCTGGTCTCGTTTTACCTCCTCTTTTGTCCACTTTTCTTCAGGCAAAACGTTCAAAAGGCGCACATCAATTGTTCCAGCTTTATTTTCTGTTCGCGAACAATGACCGCATTCAATTTTACATGGACGACGGGAAAGTGCATCCGCATTTCCATGCTGGCTTCTTTTGCGATGCTCTATGGTGAAATCATAGCTCTGCAAGCGTTCTATCCACCGTGCGATTTGACCTTCAGGATCCTTGAATTGAAGTAGCCACCTTAATGCCGCATGGTCTGTCCTCAGGAGGAAGTGCTGTCCATATAAGTACTTATGGAAGTGTTTCACGCATTCCAATACTGCCAGTAACTCTCTCCGAGTTACGTAATAATTCCTCTCAGGTTTCGACAGAATTTTGCTGAAATATGCGACGACTTTTTCTTGTCCATTGATGATTTGGGACAAAACTCCTCCAATACCATGGCCACTCTCATCGGTGTCCAATACAAATTCTTTGCCGGGTATTGGGTACGCGAGTATTGGCGCTGTAGACAGTAATTCTTTTAGTTTTTGGAATGCAGTTTCCTGTGCCCCACTCCATTCGAATTTTCGATTTTTCTGTGTCAGCTCATGTAGACTGCCTGCAACATTTGCGAAACCAGGAACAAAGCGTCTGTAATAAGTGCATAGACCCAGAAAACTTCGCAACTCATGAAGATTAGTTGGTCGTGGCCAATTTTTCACAGCTTTTATTTTATCTTCATCTGTGTGTATTCCTTCTGACGTAACCTTGTGCCCCAGATATTTGACTTCACGCTGGAAAAGTGAGCACTTTTTCGCACTTAATTTTAGTCCAGCTGCCTCCAAGCGCTCAAGCACTTCCTCCAGATTTTTCAAGTGGTCATCGAAATCTTTACCCATGATGATTATGTCATCGAGATACACTAGACAAGTCTTCCAATGTAGTCCTTTGAGAACTCGTTCCATTAACCGTTCAAACGTAGCTGGAGCGTTACAAAGACCAAACGGCATGACGTTGAACTGCCATAGACCATTCCCAATACTAAAGGCAGTTTTCTCCTTGTCTTTTTCATCTATTTCCACCTGCCAATATCCACTTTGTAAGTCCAGGGTGGAAAACCATGTTGCTCCAGATAACGTATCCAGTGTATCATCTATTCTGGGTAACGGGTAGCTGTCTTTTTTGGTGACGTCATTCAATTTTCTGTAATCCACACAGAATCGCATACTTCCGTCCTTTTTCTTGACAAGTACGACCGGTGAACTCCATGGGCTTTCTGATGGTGCAATGACATTTTCTCGCGCCATATCCTCTATTAGGTCCGTCACTTCTTCTCTCTTAGCGAGTGCTAGCCTCCTTGGAGGTTGACGAATTGGCTGAAAATTACCTGTATCAATGCGATGTTTGACAACTGATGTTCATCCATTATTTTCTCCTTTGGACGCAAATATCCGCCAATGCTTTTGCAGAAACCTTTTTACTTTATTTTTGTTCTGGGCAGACAACTCCTTCGTCCATTCTTTCGTCAATACATCCAAGGCCGACGATTTCGTTAAAGTTGTACCTTGTGTGTTCTGCTGGTCATTTTCACAATTTATCACAGCCGTAACTTTCTCACATTGCGCTATAAGTTCATCTTTTTGCATCCATTTTGGCTTATTTGTTGGATTCAAAATTCGTACCGGTATTTTTCTGTCAGCTCTTGTTTTTACTAGGGTATTTTCAATAATCAGGTCTTTCTTTAAATTTTTCTTATCTGCTTCCACTACCCACAGATGGCTTGTCCCACAGTCTTCACTTGTTGTGGCCCAAATAATTTCTTCGGTGTTGGGTTCAATTCGACAGCGCTCACTTATGTAGACTCTTGCAATTGTTAATTTTTGTCCACAGCCAATGTCTAAAGGTAACTCTACATTGGCATACTTTAACGTTTTTTTCTTATGATCCAAAGTGAACCCGTGTCGAATCATGAAGTCCACGCCAATGATAATCTCATCGGTGATGTTTGCAACAATAAAATCATGTTCCACAGTTTTGTTGCCGATAAGAATACTCGCTGTAACTTTTCCTACTATTTGCGCAATTTCTCCTGTCGCTGTTCTCAATTGGATCCCATTTAATGACGTTACTCGTCGTCTGTCAAATAAGTCTCTCCTCACGATTGAATGCGATTAATGCTGCCACTTTGCTACTATCGTAGCAAATTTGCTACACTTAAGCAAAAAATAACACATTTGCGACTTTGCTACCCACTCTCATCAAATGTATCAATTTTGCTACACTTTTCCCATTTCCATATAATTTTGTATTATTCATATGATTTTTCTTACTTTTTCTCCTGCGATTTTTTTATTAAACACATTTTCCACTTTAATGGCAAATTCTATAACAGAACTAGCTGAGTTGTCAACTAAACAAAGCTTTCATGATTTCTAATGTCAGTTACTGATTGCATCTGCAGAGCGAATTTTCCAAACCTCAATTTAAAAAAAAATAAAAAAAGTAATTCCTACAAAATAGATACCATAGATCATATAATGGCTGCAAAATGTTTGATCTAAAGGACACTGTATGAATTAATCATAATCAGATGAATTATATAATATGTTTATGAATTATTATATTTATTATGATTTATGTGTATTGAATGTGTTAGTTACATTTATGTTATCTACTTTTACACCATTCTGAATTTCAATGTGATATTTTCGTTTTATAAAAAAGTTTATGTTTAGTTTACTGTTCAATAAACGATAATTCAGCCAATTATTGACATTTGCTACTCTGCTCACCGTTTTGCTACGCAATTTTGCTACAAAAATGTTATCCAAAGTGGCAGCACTGAATGCGATGCGCCTGTATCCAAAGTAAGCTCACATGGTCTTTCGTTGATCCAGAATGTTACTACTATCCTCTAGATGGCGTTGTACGACGGTGATAATTTCTCTCGGTTATCGACTTTTATAGTGTACTGCAGCGTCTTTTTGGTTTATTATTTTTAGTATAAAAATTGCACTTTGCCGCTAGATGGTATAAAAGTATTTATACGGCCAGTGATGATAGCTAGTATCGTTTAGTTTTCTTTCGTTGGTTTTTTTATTTCGAGAATTTTCTGGCATAAACCAAATTTCGCTGTTGTCCTTCTACTTGTCTTTAAAAGGCCTGTAAAAGAAGCTATGAGGCCTTTTTATGCTACTAGGGAAATTGAAAGACGTTGAAAAAATCGGTAAAATATGAAAATGTATGAGTGAATTTGTAAAAGTCTGATAAATTCGATAATATATGAAAAGTGTCTAAAAAGTTGGACATGGTTGAAAAAGTCGAAAAAAGTATGGAAAATGTTGGAACAAAAGTTGAAATAGGTTGAAAAATACTGAAACGGTTTAAGGAGGTTAAATGACTCATAATAACTTGAATGAAGTTATAATAGTCGAAATAAATTGAAAGAGGTTGAAAAAGTCGAAAATATTATGGAACATGTTGAAAAGAGCTGAATGAGATTGAAATAGCTCAAAATTGCTAATGAAGAAAGTTGTAACGGTTGAAAGTCAAAAAAATATGGAAAATATTGTTCATGGGTTTCAAAACCGGCCAAGTAAATGAACTTGCATTCAAAATCAATCCAATCAGCCAAGTCCACTTTTTTTCCAACGCCTTGGAATCAAAACCGGAGAAGTCCAGCTCATTGGTATCAAAACCGGCCAAGTCCAAAACTCCTCTTTACATACAAAAAATTTTTACAATATAGCAAAATCTATTGCCTGACCCAAAATTTATGGGAAAAATCCAACTTATATTCATTGCGAAATCCTAACAATTAAGTCCGTCGCACTATAATTAGGACATTCAATCATTCATCTACCAATCCTTAGTAGCAGGTAACTCGCGGGTTGCCATTACATTGTAAGTATCGTAAAGGTTTATTTTGGGCGGAGCGTATGCGATGATCATAAAGTTGCAGAATACACACAACCTTAGTTTTAAGGACTAAGAATATGTAACTGCTATAAGCAGAACACTTACGTTCTTATTTGATCAGTCTAGCGCCCATTAATTCTAAGTATTCATAAACACTTATTTTTCTTATTTTTATTTGGAAGCATATGCTTTCTACCTAGATTGATTTTGATGAAATTTGGTACGGATCAAAATCAAATGGGATAACTACACGCTGGCAAAAAACGGATACAATAATAAATTAAAAAATTTTAATTGATACAACTAAAACCTTAACTATTTTCATTTAAAATTATTTAAATAAAATTGTTTAAAACTACCATAAGCGTACGTTGATCTTCGAAGAAGTCGATTGGAAAAAACCATTGCATAGTTTTAGGACTTAAGTTAAAGATGATTTTATTATTGTGATCAAATATTTGCACTGAAATTTTAGATTCACTGTCACTTTTTCAATTTCAATAATTTGAGGAAACATTGTAGATATGAATTTTATGATTTGATACGGACTTTAATTTTATGATGTGCCTTTGGCACGTTAGGGTGGTAGAAGCTGAATTAATGTATACAACTAGTCGAAAAAAAAATCTGAGACAAATGACTTCTATGAATAAAATGTAGTCCATGTTGAGACAATGACAACAATATATCATACTTGTTGATCGGACGTCAAACAGCGGAGATATAAAAAAAAAAACAAAATAGCATCAAATTTAGAGGCCGAAAAAAAAATTTTTTTTTTTCCCTAAAAATCTTTCAATATTAGCTTTCAAACTGGGGGTGGATATTCGAACTTTTTTTTTTTTGAATGGGGGTCGATACTATCTAGTGGAGAATCCCTTAAAACCCCCAAAATTTGGATAAATTTCCCTTAAGCCCTAATAACATACGACAAATTCTGTTTCTCACACTCAGCGCGACTGTGGTAACAGCTTTGTTGTCAGCACACGTCTGTGACGTCATAGAAGCAGCGCTGTTGTCTCACACAACCCTCGTACGCGTCCTCCGTCCAACACCCTCGACCGTACCATAATATACAACATATCAATGTTCAATACTACCTACTCAATCCACTGTAGCGCACTATTGAATACGAAATTCTGCTTCTCATATTCATGAGCGCGACTGCGGTCACAAATATGATGTCTGCATTCTGAAATGCCAATCAATTTTGAGAATTTTTAGGTTAAAATTTCGTATGGAGATTTTCACACAAAAAGTCAATTTTGTGGCCTAGACCTCTCATAGATACTCTACTCAGATTTTTTCTACGTTTTAGTAAAAATGCCATTAATCCATATGAATAGGGAATAAACACTTTGCGTGGGTCACAGGTTTGGTGTAGGAAGCTAAAAGTTATGAGTCTTTAAACCCAATTCTATAATATAACCTATGAGACCGCAAAAAACCCCTTCGGAAGTATATTGTTCGCATTTTCAATCACACGAAAAATGTGGGAGTGGTTTGACACCAATACAACTCAAATACCTAAAACGTCTTATCTTGGGACCTACATCCGATTTTTTCTACATTTTAGTAAGTCTGTTTTTTGTTAAATTTCAACGAAATCGGACACAAACTCTGTACAAGTCGTTTACAGGTTTGAGTTAGGAAGCTGAAATTGTGTGACATTTATTTTTAAGCCCCATGCTAAGACATAGGCGAAAAAAAAAAACATCTACAAAATTTTTAAAATAAGCTCCCTATTGGACATACTATAGGCTGAACCACGGCCAAAGCCGCTGTTGGACATATTGGAGATGTAAATCTTGAGTCACGGCCAAAGGCCGCCCACTTTCCCTGACTATTATGTAGAATTAATTTGGTTATCTTTGTTGTCTTTTTGGCTTCCCACAGGACTTCTGCATAAAAGTTGGTGTGTGCCATCGGGCTTTGGTCGCAAATCAAGGCTTACATTCTATAGTATGTCCAACACCGGCTTTGCTAGCCACAATGCTTTTGCATTGAGATTTTTTTTTGATATTTAAAGGCTTAACGGTAACTAGTTAAGCCTAAAACTAGTTTGGCCGGTAGCACATAGGCATTTGTGTGTCAATAATATTAATAGTATTTTTAATATACCCTTTCATTACAATCCACTTCTAATCCGGAAGGTAGCGTTGCATTTTTCATGGCAATTTCATCCCAGTTAATTTTTTTTAATTATTAGCTTAAATGTGGCTAAAAATTGAAATAAGCGTAAGTCGCCAGAATCGTGGAGGGGCTGGTTGTGAGAGGCCGAAAAAAAAAAATTCTCTCAGAAGTAAAAAAAATATATCTAAACGAATGTTGTATAGGTCATGGAAACACATCGATTTCATGCCCAAAAAATATCCGTATGACAAGATTTGGCTTACCATTCATAGTTTAAAAATATCTTACAATTAACGCCATTTTTTTAAAAAAATTCGGTTTTTATTGAAAATTTTAAAGTTTTATAACTGGTTGAAAATTTAAAACCGCATATTTTGCCCAAAATAACAATTTTTCTTCAGTCAGGCAGTTTTTATTGGAAGTTTTAAAACGGTGAAAGGTGTGTCAAGTCTTGTTGTATGTAGATTTTTCGGGTATGAAATCGATGTATTTTTATCTCATGTACAAAATTGGTCAAAGTATATTTTTCTACTTATAGCTTATTTTTTAAGTAATTGAACGAAATTTTTTTTCGGCCTCTCACAACCACACTATTAACGCGGCTGACACTTAGCTCAACATATTACTACCCGAAAGGAATGATTTCAAATAAGAATCAAACGGGATGAAATGATATTTGTTATTTAAAATTTCAATGAAAATAGTTGTAACTCACGCGCTGAAACACTTATGCAATTAGCACTTCGTTGTAAATTGGGCTAGTAAAATTACAATATTGTAATCTTACAATATTTTACGAGGTGGTAAATTGTGTTGGTATTGTTTCCTCCATAAATGCAAATTACTACTTCTCGATATGTTTCAATATGCTCTTGCGCATGTTTTCTTGGACTTTAAGCACAAATACTTACTGAAACTGTGGAGCAATATGTCCACAGATCTTTGCAGACACAATCCAGATAGCTGGATCAGATTTAATCTATTTCTTAATTTTTTTTACAATTCATAATTATGACGTCAAAAAAAAGCGCCCTCACAGTTGTATAATTTGACACATTATAATTTTGTCACCTTGTAATTTTACTATGAAGTGTGAATTACATAACTACTTGCAAGTAATTTTACGTAGATTAAATATCAACAACTCAATAGTCGATGAATTTAACGAAAATTACGGAAACTTGAAGAACATAAACATAGTTTACGAGTATGTATAAATAAATTACATATTCGAGTCTCGTGAATTCTCTTCTTTCGATCGCAATTGACATGAACTTCTTATTTTGAATTCCGTATGTCGATTCCAAATCTATTCAAGAATAAGAAAGTCAAATAATTTACAAAGATTTTTTTTAAGGACTTTGGCATATTTGTATACCACTTGGTCCTCTGTGAAACTGTTTCAGGACACTCGTTTGTTTGAAGTAAAAAGGTCGACAGTTGAAACAGGTTATTAAATTATTAGGCTAATTACAGTGCAAAGCAAGAATTTTTTTCGAGTTTAAGGCAGAATTAGAATTATAAAGCATGGTAATTATGTATATGGGAAATGTATGTATGTAAATCACTTAATTGCATTAATAAGTGTTTTTTCTTTATTCTAAGCAACAATAGTTTACAATATCGATTTCAAATCAAAATATGTGCCGTTTACTCCTTGATTACCATTGAAACATAAAATTCTCCAATCAATTCTATCAGTGTTCAAGTTTCACTCAGAATGTAACACCACTGTCAGAACCGTTCATCAACGAACGAAACCAGCGTGCATTGAACCACTTATTAGCTCAAAATTCTACTAAGGACATAAGTCAATTTCTACTCTCTGCTCTGAGTTCTTCTTTCGGATGCATCTCTTACTACCAACTGTGCACGTTGTATGCTTTCTCTCCACTAACTACACTCCAAAAACTATGCTACGAAGTTAAGACGTTCGTGCACTTTGTCGCCATTCATGCAACCAACGGTGCACGGTAAAGAATTTCACTTATTTCACTGGACAAAAAGTTTTCAAATCAAGCTTTCTATAAAACGAATGCAAATTAATAAAGGGTCTACTATAGTAATGTTGTCGCAAAACTTTCTTATTTTATCAATTCTGTGGAAAGGGTGGAGGTGAATTTTAAACATGACTAGATGCACCCATATTCGCTAAGGGGTGTTATGGGCCATCTTTTATGTAGCATTTCATGATAATTTATAAGAACTATACTGCCCTCAGAGGTGAAAAGGGCGTATCTCAAAAAATTCATATTCGTATTTGTTATGGCATCGGATAGCTTAAGAAATTACGCGTATAGTGAACTATTCCATATCTTAGTTCAAATATATAAAAAATCTCTTGAGAATTTTCTCTATCTTAATTTTACAGGTAACTATTTCAACAAATTTTCATAAGAAAACATCAATTATCGCGACGCATTTTTTTGAGATACTCCTTTTTCGCTTATAATTTGAATTCTTGTAAATTAAATATTATTAGCTTAATGTCATAAAACGAGTCCCATTTTTCAGTGAGCTATGAAAAGTACATATTTGCCCTATATGTCTATTTGGTTCAAAAGTACCTCTGTCACCAAATATATTAAATTCATTATCTTTAGATATTGTGAACACTTTTTATTGATAATTGTATGTTTTTCCTTACACTTTAAATTCATTCTTTTTGTTGTGAAATGAAAAAACTTGATTCCGATTCTAAGGAATCGGACTAACATTCTTTAATTTCTAATTTTGATTGCTAGAATTATATTGACAGATGAATTTTCCTATTGCATGGCATATTAATTCGTTTGTTGGTTCAATCAGGAATCAAAATTCAACTTGATAAGCTTTAATTTAACTCCAAGTTATTCGAATTCGAAATCAAATTTTTAGTTCCTTGCCAAACGGAATAAATCCATCTGTCGAATCCATTCCAGGAGCCAAAATTTGGAAGTTAACTATTTTGTTACTAGGATTTCGAATTTGATATTTTCTTTTCAATTTCATGACAAAAGGAATTGATTAATTTTCGATTCCATTCAAGAAATCAAAATAAAAACTGAATTATTTCTGATTTAACTTGATTGATGAATTTCTTTTTAAAAGACGTTCAAAAAGTAATTCAATTGCGCATGGTTATGAAATGAATTTTTGCACCATACGATGGGAAAATAAATGACCCAAGCGGTACGGAAAGGTTGAAAATTATTTTAAGCATCAATAGAGCCGATTCATGCGTAGACATTTATTAGTTCGTTATGACGTTTTAAATACAATTCGATATTTACATACTATACTTTTAATTTAATGTCATATTTCCACAATGCCAGAAACAGAAAGTTGTGTATTGTGTCAAATTATAATGCATATGGACTTTAAAAAATAGCTAAAATGCCTTTTCGACCCTTAGAAGATATATCAAATTATCGCCTATAAGACAAAATCAAATAATCTTATAAAAGAGTCGACAAATAATCACATGGATGATTCAAAATTATTCAATTTTATATTTATTGTTGATTATCTTCCTGAAAAGTACGAGTATTAGGAGCTTCGCATATTAATCGCTGTAAACTTTGATCGCGTAAAATGCATGGACATAAATGTGAATGACTTAAAAGTCTTCTAAATGATAAAAAAATGTTGCTATTATTCCAGAAGGTTTGAGGAGTCTCCGTATTAAAGGTGCTTCGAATCGGTGTGAAAAATAGTTGAGTCCTAAATCTTGTCTTAAGTAAAATAACTTTTGTGTTAAAGTATGATATAGAAAAATATATGTATATTAAGGTGAGAGTACATAATATTAATATTTACTGGCGACTCATTGAACTTTTTAGTTTTCCATATGAATAACATTAGCAGTTTCGTCTATATCTAATGAAAAAAACAATTTCACACAAACAGGACCAAGCCCATTCGAAAGAACAAACATTTTTTTACAAAAAAAAAAAATGAATTTCTTCGAAATATTTCTAAGTTCTGAAAGCTTTATACACTGGCGAAGTGTTATCTTCACGAAAAAAATTGTTGAGACTTTTTTATCGAAAACCTTATGCTCTTTCCATAGGGCTTGGCCCCGTTTGTGTACGATTTTTCTTTTGCGAGATATAGAGAAAATTGTCTAGTAAAGTATTCCCTTACCATTTAATTCCTATGGATAGCTAAAAATTGCATTGACCATCAATAAATATTAATAATATGAGTTCTTCTTGCATTAGAATTTTACGTTAATGTACCTGCAACTAAAGGGTGTCCCAATAAGAGTGGACTTATTTTTAAAGCGAGTTGTGATATTTTTATTGCATTGTAAAGTAGACATGTTCCGATTAAGTATCGAATAAAATATCCGGCATATGACCACCGCGGCTCTGATGACTGGACATTGCTCTTTTTATGAAATTTTCAATGATTTTTTCACAAAGCTGTGGCTATATCTCACCGATGACGCGTTGGATCTCGACCTTGAGCTCAGGAATTGCTTCTGGTTTATTCATATAAGCCCGAGATTTCACAAAACCCTAAAGAAAGACATCGCATGGCGTTAAATAGGATGATCTTGGTCGCCAGTTGACATCAGAATTTCGTGAGATGATATGATCTGGAAATCTTTGCTGCAATAAATTGATTGTTTCATGAGCGGTGTGGCAGATGGTGCCGTCCTGCAGAAATCACATGTCGTCCAGATCCATTCCGTTCAGTTTGAGGCCACAAGAATTCCGTTATCATGCTCTAGTAACAAATGCCGTTCACAGTAACAGCAATTCCGGCATAATTTTCAAAAAAGTAAGGCCCAACCACGCCGCCTGACCAAAATTCGCACCAAACAAATGCTCGTTGTGGATGCATTTGTTTCTCATGAATCGTGTGAGGATTTTCTGAGCCCCAAACTCGACAATTTGGTTTAAGCCATTCAGATGGCAATGCGCTTCATGAGTGAAGATGACTTTTTTCGGCATTCACTTCACTTTGCTCCATTACCCATTGAACGAATTACCGACGCTTTGCATGGTCTGCTGGTTTGAGCTCTTGAGCAAGCTGCATCTCGTACGGGTGAAGGTGGAGAACTTTTGTTAAAATTCGCTGCGTAGAGCTTCGTGAAACTTGAAGTTGTTGGGAACGATGCCGAATTGATGTTTTCGGTGACACTCTCGCGTACAGTAGCAATGTTTTCAAGAAACCGACCGACATGCCGACGCAAAGGAAACCCACTGTTCATAATCAACCCAGTTTCTTCAAATTTTTGACTACTCTTTTAAATGTGCACTTTAAGGTGCACTTTCTCGTCCTCGAAGTTTGCGAGTGGTCTCAGCGTAACTTTTCCCATTTTTGTAACGATCATTTTCACAATGATAACGCGTTGTTCTTTTGTGTAGCGCTCCATTTTTAATAATCGGACCAATCATAGATTACAGCTGTCAAATTTCAGAGTTGCCACTTGCACGAAAACAATATTATACAAACTTTAAAAAGTACACGGTGCTTATTGGGACACCCTTTATTAAACTGTTTGAATCACGCTAGTGTATTGCATCATAATCCAGTTTTTTAACTCATAAAAACCGAAAACGATAATTTGATAACATTTCGGACAATTTAGCAAAATTCAACACTGTGCTATGCATGCAAAAACGAATCCTTGAAATTGGCGCTCGTTTGCTCGCTGGTCTGTACTCATAGAGTTTTCACAAATCGGTTCAGTTGTAATTTTTCAGCTCAACAAAACGGTCGAATTTAAAAAGAAATCGGGAGATGATATTGGTATGCTAAAAAGCTCTATACTTACAATTTGGTAACAGTAAAAATGGAAACATACATAAATGCTGTTGTTTGATCAGGCATAAAAGAAAAAGAGTGAAAGTGAAAAAACCAAATTTTATCATAACAACAACGATACCCTTATCTTGTCCTGTTTTAAGTGGGCGCCATTAAAAAATTAACTGCACCTGCAACCACCTCGTGGACGGCTGCTCAGTTATAATTCATTCATTAGCAGCAGTATAGCAGCCGCTGCCATTAGTTAACAGTTGTGTGGCATAAATTCCATTATAGGTCAAACACCCTGTGCATAACAAACACACGTCAAAAAAAAAAAGAGCTCCTAAGCCCCCACTTAGCTTTTTGGAGTTTGGGCTACTTACGTGCAGAGTATTGCACTTAAGTGCTTCCGGTGGTGGTGCTGCAGCTGAAAACGGAAGGGCGGTCCTAACTGAAACTTAAAAAAATAAAATATTTACTATTAATTTTTTTTTTTTGAAATACTTCGCTGCGTGCCTGCTACATTTACATATTTCGCAGTCCGAATTTAAATAACGGCTGCGCTCATAAATAAATAAAAATTTTTTGGCAATAAAAGTGTAAACATTCAGTAAATCGTTTGATATATTTTCAAAAAAAAAAAAATATTGCAATTTATTGCAAATTCTGTTTCAATCTTGTGAATTTTGTGCATTAAATACAAATCAACGTATCAAAAGTTTTGAGTTTTTTGTTGTTGTTTTGCTGAACTGGAGGTACTACGGCAGCAGTCTCGTTCAATTGCAGCTCTTAAGCGAAAATCTCAACTCAAGGTAGGATTTAAATTTTAACAATTTTTTTTTTTAAATAGCTAATAAATCGATTATGATAAGAATTAAGAAACATGATGTACCCAGTACAGTGGTATACATTCGTTTAAACGCACTTCAGTATTTTAAGATTTTATTGTTTTACTATCGAAATATTTCCTATTTGGCAACACTTGTAATACTAAACACATCTCCAAGTTAACTGGTCTTAAAACGGTAAAAATATTTTTTGTTGTTGCTTTTTCCTGTTAAGATAGAAGCCATTTTCTGAAAATTGAGCTAAAGTGATCGACGCATTCGTTTAAACGCAGCCAGTTTCTTTGGAGATATACCAAAAAATAAAATTGTTAAAAGTATTTTTGTGCATTTCGCGAAGTGAATTGGCAAGTAAACAATGTAGTAAAAGTAAAGTAGCGCCTTTAATAAAATTTATTTTGTTGTATTTAGAGCATCAACAAAATGCCTAAGGCAAAATATTTGACTGACGCAGAAAAAATTTTAATTGCATCATATCACGAAAGTGGTTATTCTAATCGGAAAATCGGGCGTCTAATTAATAGATCTGAGGTTGTTGTTCGCAATTTTTTTCAAAAAGGAAAAAACTATGGAGTCAAGAAGCCCACAAAAGGCAACCGAAAATTGACGAAGAGGCTAATAGGTACCATAAAAATTGAAGCAACAAAAAATAAATTAAACGCCACTCAAATACAATGAAAACATGACTTTCCTGTAACGAAAAACCATATTTCGCGGATCCTGAGGTCAACGTCTTACATAAAATGGAAGAAGCCGCAATGCATGCCATCACTTAGACCACATCACATAAGCCCTCGACTAGAATTCGCTCGTAAATACATGCATTGGACAACGGAATGGAATAAAATTATATTTTCTGATGAGAAGAGGTTCAATCTGGATCGTCCTGATTCCATGAGTTGCTATTGGCATGATCTACGCGTCCAAAATGTTCATATGTCCAAGAGAAATTTCGGCGGCGGAAGTGTCATGGTTTGGGCTGCGTTCTCTGCGGAAGGAAAATCAAAACTTTGTTTTATTCCACCAAAAATGAATTCCATCATGTACACTGAAATGTTGGAAGAAGTGCTCATAGATTTTATGGAGGAAAAAATGGACGATGATTGCATTTTTCAGCAGGACAATGCATCGATACATGTATCTAATGCATCTAAAGAGTGGTTTAGGCAGCACAGGATCCCACTTTTGGAATGGTCAGCTTGCAGTCCCGACCTGAATCCCATAGAGAATCTATGGGGCATCATGGTTCGTAAGATTTACAAAGAAAAACCACAAAATCGAAATTTCCTTACAGTTATGGACCTTAAGCTAAAAATAAAAGAAGTTTGGGCTGAAATTGAACCACAACTGCTTACAAATTTGGTGAATTCGATGCCAAATAGAATTTATGAAGTAATTCAAAAAAGTGGGAAGTCTACAAAATATTAATTTTAAGTTATTCACTTTTTTTGGTAGTGCGTTTAAACGAATGCTTCATATGAGATTTGAGTTTTTAGAAACAATTTTGTTAAAAATGAAATGTCTACATATTTGTTAAGTTTTTTTCGTTGATTCTAGTAACTTAAGAATAAACCTTGAAAATTATTCAAAAAATCCAATTCAAGTTGCCCGCTTTTATTTTTTTAACAAGGTTTAGCTCAAAAATGCAAGTGCGTTTAAACGAATGTTCCCAAGTTTCCCCTCGATAAAAATGGTAAAAGCTTCTTACAACATAAGTATGTTATACAAATTTATTGAAGAATGAATTTTCGAAAGAAAAAAAGGGTGTCTCATGGTAACAACCCAATTGTTGTTTGACAGCTGTTTCCCATAAGACAACCTTAGAGCTTTTCTTAAAGTGGGCAAAATTTAATATCAAAGTATTTAAGCAGAAAAATAAGGATAGTTCTACAAATATGAGAATTTTGGACGGGATGTCTTATTTCGTATATCGATATATAAAAAAAATGTTTTTCAAATTGAAATTAAAAACCTTAATTCTATCTAGCATGACTCTCAAAATGTAAAAATCTCAGTCTCCCAGTGTGTCCCTTCTTGAAAGTGAAAACTGGCAGACTAAATATATAATCTTTCTAAGTGTGTAAAGGCAAATTTGCAATGCAGTAATAATTCTGTGGTAAAAGGAAAAACTGCTTAAATGAACTAAATCACGAATTGAGTTAAGAACGCCATGATGATCTCCCCTGAGCGAAATTTTAATCATATTGGATGACTTTTCGGGAAGTTATGGAGGGAAGAACTATGACTTAACTCTTTTTAGCTGTTTTTATAAACCCAAAAAAATGAGTTTGGATACTCAGTAATAAGCAACGTCAAAACAGCTTACATCGATATAAGCGATTTTTCCAATTCATCCAATTGGCTGCAATATTTATTATTTGGAGATAAGTTTTTTTTTTTCAAAGAAATTTTTCTTCTTTATTAGTGTTTATGTGAGTTAAGAGGAAATTGATTCTACGAAGTTAAATTCTCTCGTTTGGAAAAACCGCTTAAGTCTTATTTTCGCGAATAACTCATTAATTTGAGTAATTTTCATATTAACAAGTGCATTAATTTCTTCATTAATTAACAGAGGCTCAACTGAAATCAATCGCTTTTACTAAAATTCACATACATTTTTTAAAATTAACTTTAAAGCTTAAAAGTGATCTCCTGCAAAACGACAAAATCAGACTTTTTCCTTTTCATCAAAGAATTCTTAATAACATTGCCTCATTATAAAATCACGCTATATTTCATTTAAGATATATCCTATTGAATTTCTCCTACAGATTTTTTTATCATTCACCTGCCAAATCGAAACATGTATAAATTTAACGACTAGTGGTAATTTGCATTTATATGGGAAACAATAACAACCCAAGTTAGCACCTCGGAAAATATTTGAAAGCATTGTAATTTTACCAATCCAATTTACAAAAAAGTGTGAATCGCATAATTGAATATATTGGGAAATCAAATTTCGATTAAGTTACCGCTCATCACAGTAATTAATTAAAGTACAATAAATATAATATTGCAAGCGAGATCGTGTTTTGTCAAGTCTACCTATCAGTAGTCTTGAGCATCTCCGTAGCAAATAATTTAAATACATTATTTTGTGATAAAAATAAAGAATTTTAAATACAGTTCATTTCGTCGTGAATAATTTACCATGTGACATAGAATTTTTTTATTAAACCTTGTTTTGCTATTTTTAAGAGAAATGTTGAAAATATTAACAGTCAGGAGCTGCGATGGCATTTGGGTTTTGTAAAAATGTGCTGAATGAAGAGTTCAAATGTACTTTTTAGATGATGTACTTCTTTCGAGATAACATGAAAATTTCAAAAAATCTGTAGAAATTCAATACTTTTTTACTAAAAAAAACAAAAAGGGCAGAAAAGCTTACCACAGGCATTATTCGCGATAAGTTTACTAAAAAATAATAATTTTTATAAATTGTTGAAATGCACCAAAAATGTACTAAAAATGTGCCGAAAATGGGTGAAATGTACTAAAAACTTGTCGAATGTATTGACGACGCAAATGTACTGAAAAAGTATATGTGTACTCAATATGCCATCACTGGTCAGAAGACCTCCTGTACTTCGTCTCCAAGGAATTTGTAATTTTGTAGATTTTTTACGAGCCACTTTCAGATAGTTGAAAGATTGTCATCAACTTCAACTAAAACTTATAAGCTAGGACTTGAAAGCGAAAAAAATTTCGTGCAGTAATTAGCCTAAATTTCTTCCTTCCTGTGTACAACTACTCATAAGAAAAATTTTTATTAAATAAAAAAAAATAAAATTAATAAAAACACAAAATTTATTTCTCATTAGCATGTTGACCTACCCTTTACTGTAATTCGATATGCAAAACGCATTTCTATATTCTGCGAAAAATAGAATTGATTTCTACCTTCCCTCACTCAAACATATGTAAATAAAGTGTGCGATAAGCAAAGTAAATTAAATGATATTAATACATAATACACTGCGCATAATTTTGTGTTTCTTATGCCAACATATGTTATACGTACTATGTATTATAAATATCCAAAATGTGCATTTGAGAAACATACTTATGTACATATGGACACATGGGAGAAATCAGGAAAGTATTTAGACTTAATGTAAAGCAAACTGATGGCCTATATGGCACACATTATTGAGTTGTGGGGCACTGCTTCTAACTCTAATTTATATTCTTTACACAACACATCTTATATAAATAAACTTCGAGTTCTTGAACTTGTAAATCATTTTATTTGCGATTTATACGCAAGTGCAGCACTCACCTCTCCTGATTGGTGTTTTGATTTGTGGTTTTTGTACACAAAAGCTCGATGGACTCACAACAAGGCGAGTGGTTTGATAGTCATTTCGAGCGTACTCATGCATACCTCTAAAACGTATGCCGCATATTTGAGTTTTTCTTCTCCGAAGCATAGGACCTCCATAACACCATTCCAGCGTGCAAGATTTATAGCTAGGTGCTTTTAATTCTCTTCAACTTTTTCATGATTCACGTATTTCATGTTCTATCAATCGTTTCCACGATGATTTAGGATGACTGCATTTTCTGCTACCCTGAGGATTCGACTCTAGTGTTTGCCGACAGACTTCAGTTGGTGAGCTTCGCAATCCATTTCCATTTACGCCATTTTATTTGAATTGGCTCCATACATTATACACAATTTGGGGTAGGCTGTAAGTGTGTTGAAGACAAAATTACACTAACAAAAAGCATACGGTTATTGCGAACCAAAATGTTTTACCTCAAATAACGGAATGAGCTCGAGAAGAGCTAAGGTTTTTTTGTATTGTCGAATAGGTAAACGAGCTGTGTAGCCTAGATATAAAAAGGTAAAGTATGTCTATATGTATGGGGCAATTTTTGGAACTACTGACCCGATTCCAAAAGCTATTCTGTAGGCTATATTTTATTATGGTAAATACAAGGGGGGTGGTACCTTCCACACAACAAAACACTAAAATTGATATTCTTGGTACTTATACCAAGTAGTGAAATTTATTACATGGCCGCAAGTATCTGCAATAAGGACTGCGTAAAATGTAGGCGAGGTTGCACAACGAGGATTACGCGAGCAAAGCCGCTGGTACAGCTGGTATATATGTAAATAAGAAAGAATTCAATATTAAAATATGTTTAAAACATTGAATAAATGGCACAAAATTTATTTTTCATCAGCTTGTTGGCAAACCCTATGTTGTAATTTGATCTGGAAACACACTTCAAATTCCATGAAAGCTAAAATTATTTTATACTTTCTTTTATTCGTACATAAACAAATGTGCGATAAGCAAAATAAATTAAATTATATTATTACATGATAAAATGCGCATAATCTTGTGTTTATTATATGTATGTACATCATGCTAAAAGCATTGACTTGACAAACTTACTTACAGGTGAAATCAGATATGTGCATTAAATTTAGGGACTATAACTTTAACTTTGTGAAACAACTTTATTCACGTCACTTTTTGATAACCATCGAACAAATTCTAATGTTCGAAAAAACTAAAGAAAGTCAAAGCTTTCGGAATACATCGATAAAAGTCAAAAGTTATCAAAAAAACATTCGAAAATGTATATGTGTATTTCGGGGTTTTTACATGACCTTTTTTGGGCTTATTTCGTTGGGGGCTATTTCGTAGTGCTGCTTATGAATACTCATGCAACCAAATAAATTGGCTTTCCTACTAAAAGTCTTGTTGAACAAAACGGTTTTAAAGACTTGCCCTACATACATCAAGGGCTTAAAGGCTATTTTTATACCCTACACCGTGGGTATATTCACTTTGTCTCTCCGTTTGTAACACATCGAAGGGGGCGTGGCAGGTATGGAAAAGTGTATATATTCTTGATCAGCGTCACCACCTGAGTCGATTTAGCGATGTCCGTCTGTCTGTCTGTCTGTCTGTCTGGGTGTCTGTTGAAATCAGTATTATGGGAAAACCAAGAAAGCTAATTGAATGAAACTATCACACACAGGTCACATCTTCTTGCAGGCATCTTGCTATTGAAAATGGGCAAAATCGGTTGACAGACACGCCTACCGCCCATACTCTATGTATATTTACCCCGGCCAATTTTGAAAAAAGTTTCAGCGATTTTGATGAAACTTGGTGATTTGGTGCACATGTGAACCAAATTAGGATTAGTCTGGGTTTCAAGTTTCGAAAGGGTCGTACAGGGGCGTGGCACAGCCCTAAATTGTATCATTAATATTACCATATCTTGTAAGCCGTTCAAGATATTGCGATTGAATTTGGTAAACGGATACACATAAAATATATCTTGAATTGTGATAAAAGTGGACAGAATCGAAAAGGTGGGCGTGGCACTTTTTAACTGTTAAAAATTTTGATTCCGTATATCTCAAAATTCGCACAAACGATTTCCATAAAAATTTTGGAGATGATGCCGCTGAAAGCAGTCATCAATACAAGCTCAGCTACTAGACCGAAAAAACTCGTTGAAGGGCGTGGCACAGCCCACAATATTTATAAACGTTATATTTAAAGAACTAACAACGTAATTGTTATAAAATTTAATGAGGCAGATATAATTGCTATAAGGTCTCTTACTACAAAAATTTGGTCCAATAGTACCTGTGGGCGTGGCACCTCCCATATAAGCAAAAAACGTTTATTGTTATAGATAGTGTGCTATGAGAGTAATCTTCATAAAATTTGGTGTATAGATGTCAGTTACTATAAGCTTTAAAAATAAATTAATTTTGACAGGATTGCATCAGTGGGCGTGGCACCTCCCATATTAACATAAATTTGTTAGCGCTGTTTTAAGTGAACTATTGCAGCAATTGGTATGAAATTTAATTTATGTATTTCTGTCGCTATAGGGCATATCTGAATCAAAAGTGGCTGAAATAGCATCAGTAGGCGTGGCATATTTATCGAAACATGTGAGCAATCATACTAAAATTTGGTGTTAGGGGTTTGATTATGGAAAGCTATTTCTGGATCAAAACCGGGCCGGATTGTACCAGTGGTTATGCCACCGCCCTAAATTTTGAATTTTTGTTGCAGCATATATCGCAAACTATACAAGCTATTGAGTTAAAATTTAATATGAGGATGTCGATCGCGAATATAATTTAGTGTACCAAAAGTGGGCGGAACTGGAGAAGTGCGGGTGGCATATTTCAAAATTTTCATTTTTATTCGATTTTTTCCAACATTTTCTACATTCTTTCGACTTTTTCAACCTTTCAACTTTTTCCAATATATCCTATATGTATTTGTTCGACATTTTCAACTTCCTTCATAAGTTTCTTTATTTTTTCGACTTTTTCATCAACTTTGAATTGTTTAAAAATTTTTCAACCTTTTTCAACTTTTTTAGAGTTTTTCAACCTCTCTCAACTTTTTTCAACATTTTGCTTATATTTTCGACATTTTCCAACCTCTGCCAATCTTTCTAACATTTCACATTTTTTTCGACTTACTCAACCTCTTCAATGTCTTTTCAACATTTATTTAAAAGGTTATTTAAAGGGTGCAGTGTAGGGTATGTGAGTTTCGGCCTGGCCGAAGATAACACCTTAACTTGTTTTTATTTCTTTCTACTATTCAAAAATTCCTATCTGTTCATCTAGACAACATAAAAAAGCTTACGATCACAAAGTTAGTAGATGAACATAATAATATTCTAAAATATAATTCAAAAATTTTGAGTAGTAAAATTCTTGCAAATAAATTTTGCAACTCTAATAACATGTATGAAATTAAGATAAAAATTGGATATCGTGACGCAAAATTTCACTGTAGTATATCGCCGGTGTGTTAACGAAGCCTGTGTTAGACATAGTAGAGTGAACCAAGGCCGAAGGACATATTGAAGGATGTAAGCCCTGAGCCGCGGCCGAAGACCCTCCACTTATCCTAGCATGCTAAAATTTCAAGCGAATCGGGAGTGTGGCCGGTGAAGTAAATAAGTAATAGCCCTAGTTCACCCTAGGCTAAACTGCTTCATGCTAACACGCTTCGGGTGAACTAGTTTGGCCTAGGAAAAACTAATTTATCCCAAAAACTACCGTTTATGTAAGATTTTTTTTCACGAGATATAGAGACAAATGTCTTGTAAAGCATTTTTCCCCAAACAAATCGTATGGAAAGCAAAAAAGCTCGATGAGCCACCAGTAAATATTAATATTATGAGCTATAATAGCACCAGAATTTCCATTTTGAATCACCCTAATGCATATGTAACACTGGCCCAATTTTGCATTGCAATTTAATGTACATAATATTGTTGACTTCTCCTTGGGTTTGGTTGATTACTTTTAAGCCAACGTTTAGTTTCTTTGTAAACAAATTTATTCGGTTTTTAATTCTTTTTTCAGTATTGTTGCTAAGGTGGATAACATGAGCCTTGCATTTGATTTTGTTACCTAAAATAACTCCTTCTGGTTCTGATCTACATATTCAATGTCGTGGTATACTTCATCGTTTACTCCGAATAAACGTATGAGTACTGTTCCGATATAAGCCCCTTTTTGCCTTTCATGAGTAGTAACAACCACAATATTTGTAAATTGTGAACCTTATATTTCATGTTTGTGACTAATTCGTCGCACTGAACTTCCGTGCCTTCGAAAGCCTTTGCTCTGGTGCACAGAATTGTTATTTGAGTTATTGTATTGTTGATATTAGACTTGTCCTTTACAACACCTTCCATCAGGAATAAAGTGGTTGTACGAAGAGCTCCGTGTTGAGTTTTTGCTACTCCTAGCCTTTCCATGAATAATCTTGCTACAGAATAAGTGGGAGGACCGGGGTAGCTCCAGCACTTAATTTTTTGAAGTCCTATATCTCAGAAGCTATTGTAAATATCTGAAAATGTATAAGCCTAAATTATTTATAATAAAATGTTGGTACAAAATTTATTGTAAAGATACTGCTAGAAGTTTTTTTTCTTAAGATGAATGAAAACAGTCATATTCGCTGAATGTGCCTCATGCTGTGGTATTTCCGGCATTTGATGGAGCACTTTCATCATTCATGATATAAAGTACCATGAGATGATGAAAACAAATCTTTAAACGAATCTTTTTAAAGCTGCATTACACTTTTTATTTTGCGATTAAAGGCAGAAAAATTAATTTTTCATAATTTGGATGAAATATAGTCCCGCCGAATGTGCCCCACCATAAAACGCCGCATCTAAGTCGGAGATAATTTTTTCCTTTAAGTTTAAGTATTTTATTTTAGTTTTCTCACATTATTTCCACGAATATAATATTGTAATCCTCAATATTCTGTTATATTTTTTGTTTAAATAAAAAAAACATTTAGAGTACAAAGAACTTACGTACCACAATCAAAATACTAGAAAAATAACAGCGAAAACACAAAAACATCTGTAGCTTTATGAGCTGTTGAGATACAGATGGCAAACTTTGTGAGTGTATTTCATATTAGTGATTGGTATGTTTTCACTAATAAATAGTGATATCCGATGGCTGCTTCATACCAAAAACGTCATTGCCGAAAGTACCCTGAAGTCGAAGCTACTCCGGTCCCCTCTAATGATGTGTTTCACCAGCGTGTTTGGCATCACCTTTTAAATTGTTGATTATTTTCTTCGGACTTGGTTTGGTTCTCTTTTGGTGAATTTTTCTTCACTGGGTAGTAAATATATTTTTTCATAGTTCTTGTGGACTTAACGGTGACCACTCACACTCGCGGATTTCTTAGAAAGCTCTACAATTCTGACTCGCCTTTTAGCGTTTGGCTTCCAACGGAAATTCTTTTTCATGATTTTCTGCAAGCTGATACAAAGTTTCCGTAAACGACAGATTTAGCACATACTTCTTAATTGGTTTTGATGAATCCCCCCCAAAGTATACGTTCCAGCTCTCTATCCTTGCCTATAAACAACATGAAGCCTTGTTGTAGCACTGTCTTGTTTAATGACTGGCTGATGAGATAAATAATATTTAGTGACGGAAAAGTTAGATGGTGCTTCTTCCATATGGCCTTATCTTGAATAATCTTCCATAAACTTGATGTATTCCAGACGAAGAGCATTGTTCTTTTCAAACCTTTGTTCGAGTGAAAACAATCTTGTCATTGCTGGTCGTCTAGATTCACCAAAAGTCGCACGGGAGTGGTGTAGGGATATGTCGTCGAGTGTTGTCACTTGCATTGGTGAGTCTAGAATATTTTTAGCTCTTCTTTTTTTTTTTTTTTTTTTTCTATAATTACAGACTAGAATAACAAAATTTAAAAAAATCACTAAAATACTTAAAGAATATTATTAAGCATCACCCTCAACATATTTTTGGATAAAGTAAAATCTAAATTATGAACTTGAGTGATACACTTAAAGTTCTAAAGATAGGTACATTTGCAGCATAATAAGTGCGAACCGTGTTTAAAGAAAAAGTTTCACAGTATCTAAGAGCTCTACGTGGGATATTAAACTGAATCATACTAAGAAGTGCAGGACAGTCAACTCCACCCGAAACAATGTCAGATAAGAAAAGTAATGACAAAATTTTTCTTCTATTTTCCAAAGATTTTAAGCCTATCAAAAAACAGCGCGCATCATCTGGTGGAAGAACAGTTTCAAAATTTAGAGAACGTAAAGCAAACCTAGTAAAAGATTTTTGCACTCTCTCAAGCCTGGCAATATGCATTACATAATAGGGATTCCATATGACTGATGCATATTCTAGCCTAGACCGAACAAGGCTAGTAAATAAAACTTTAAGTGTGTACGGATCCCTAAAAGAGGAGCCATTCCGCCTTATAAAAGCAAGCATCGCATAAGCCTTAGGAATAATGTAGTCCAAATGAGACCGAAAATTTAAATTAGAATCGAATTTAACGCCAAGATCCTTATACTGACAGACCGACATAGGTGTAGTATTAGAAATATGATAAGAAGAAGAGACAGAACGATTGGTCTTAGAGAAAGACAAGAAAACACATTTATCAAGATTAAGAAAAAGACAGTTCACTTTACACCAATTATTAAGTTTATTAAGTTTACACTGAAGGAGAGCAGGATCAGATTAATTTTTAATTTTTAAAAAGATTTTGAGATCATCAGCATAAAGCAAACATTTACAATGAACAAATAAGGAAGTAATATCATTAATAAAAATGACGAACAACAAGGGACCCAGAATGCTACCTTGAGGAACACCTGAAGTAGCGTAAAAAATAAAAGACTTTACATTATCAAAAACTAAAACACATTGGCATACATTCAAAAAACTGGAATGAAAGCCCAATGCTTTGCATTTTTTAATTAAAAGGGAGTGCAATATTTTATCAAACGCTTTAGAGAAGCCAGTATAAATAACATCTACTTGACAACCCTGCTGAAACGCTGACAAACAGTATTCTGAAAACAGAGCTAAATTTGAAATAGTTGAACGCCCCGAGACGAAGCCATGCTGGTAAGGCGAAATAATATTTTTGATAGCAAAGAAGAGTTTGTCTTTTACAATGGACTCAAAAAGCTTAAAGACAACATTAAGTTTAGAGATAGGCCTATAATTTGCCACATTATTTTTGCAACCACCCTTATGAATAGGAGTAATAACGGCAACTTTCTAACAGTCAAGAAATACACCTGTATGCAGGGAATTATTAAAAATTACCATTAAGGGATAGGCTAAATTTTTCGCACACACCTTGATGAAAAAAGAACATAATTCATTATCATCAAAACGAGTCGAAGATTTAAGGCCATTAATACCTTTTACAACATCATCAAGACTTAAAGTAAGGGACCCAAAATCGAACACAGGATCCACATTACCAGGAACCTGAGTATTATGGTTAGTAGGCAATGCATAGTTTGATTTATAAAAATCTGCAAAAAGGTTTGCCGTACCTAGTGCATCATTAGATAATTTATCACCAAAATACATCAAAGCAGGAATGTTAAGCAACCTTTTTTAGATTTTATATAACGCCAAAAAGATTTCGGGTTTGACTTTATATTAAATTCAAATTTAGAAACATATTGGTTGTAAAGGTATTTATTTAAAAAATTAAATTCACGCATAAAATGTCTGTATTTTAAAAAATAGCAATTTTGCAAGGTAGTTAAATACTTTTTATAATATTTCGTACGTAATTTTTTAAGTTTTTTTAAACCATTCGAATACCAAGGCAACTTAAAAACACAATCTTTCACCTTAGAAACATATTTATTACAAACAGACGAAATAAAATTCTTAAAAGAATTAAAACAGGACAAGGTGTCTAAGTGGAGGAACTCACTATCCCAATCAATATTACTAAAAGCCGTTTTTACTAAGTTCAAATTACAAATTTTAAAATTGAAATGAAAAGTACGAACTTTGTTAGAAAAACTTAGATATTTGTAAAATGAAAACTCAAGTTCTAGAGGCACATGATGCAGAGTTCGAACTGATAATGGAAAAGGAGAAACATACATGTTATAATACTGAAAATAAAAACTAAGTCCAATAACCTATTTAAACCATTGAAGCAATTATTAATTTGAATAAGTTCAGGCTCAGAAAATTTATCAATAACATAAATTTCAGTAATACTGTTCACATTAGATGCAGAGAGATAATTAGCACCAGGCAGTTGAGACCAGGAAATCCCACACAGATTAAATTCGCCAAAAACCATCAATTGGCATTTATCATTAGGAAAAGAGGCAACTAATGCAGATATATTATCCACATTACATTGTACAAGTCCAGGATACTGTTAGGTGGCACATAGGAAACAGTGATGTAGAGAGTTTCAGACCCTTAATCACTACACATAGCTGGTCCAAGAACACATCAGCATTTACTAACAACTCTGATGAAGAAATAAAATTACGATTGACCGCAATCAAAACACCACCACCACGAAGACAACCAGTTGCGTTGATGTCACGATCTTTTCTATAAATGTTATACAGGCGACCCAGCAGGCAAATGAGCAAGGCCTTACTCGGAGAAGGCCTGCTAGCACTGCTGCGATTATATAAGGACTTCTCAAAACTAGATTTTCATGCAAATAAAAATACAATCACAGAAGGCATAATATGCCTTGCTACAACAGACGTGCTATCAGGCCTGATATTAGAAGGCAAAGAAGAAGGACTCCATTTACTTTAGCGCTTTTCTGTTTCTTCTTTATTTCATGTATTGCAATGTTTTATGATTCGGCATTACTTTTTTGTCACATGCATTGTACATATACGACATGAAAAGTATACACATGGTTAGAAATTAAGAGAGGTGTGCAGGCTAGTCTTCTGTTGTTTCATGTTATGTTAAGGAGGTAGAGTTTTGTGTATTCTTTGTCAAATTGTCAAGTCATTAAAAAAATATTAACGCAAGTGAGATGCCGCGGATGAAAAAAAAAACAATTAATATTTAAAGTCTTTAAATTTATTAAAATTAAATTTTTGTCAAGTACTTCTGAGAGTCGTTCTACGGTAAGCGGTCTTAGAAAGCCTGCTTAGGAAGGCCTGTTTTCTGCGGCCATTTCATATAAAAAAGAAAGTACGTTTGAAAGGAGGGTGGAAGGCCTTATACTTACCAAGGAAGGCCTTCTAGAAGCACTGTTAGCTCCTGCCCTTGCCTACTGGGATCATTTGCATGTTTCTGAATCTCTGCAAGCACCGTTGTCATTTGCTGCTGCTGCCTCTTCTTTTAATGCTATTTCGCAAGCCTCTTTGTGTGTAGGTGCTGCTTTTGATGTTGACTCCTGGGCTTGGAATATCATGGATCCGCTAGCCACAAAATAGTGGCCTCAATTTCACACCAGTTTTCTGAGTTGTGGACCGACTGGTACTTTGAACATTGTTTCTGTTGAGAGACCATTGACTCCGTTGATTTGATTTTCGCAACGACTAAATAGGATGTTTTACTTTCGCACAAGCTTTTCGGCGATTTAACAAGCCTGTGAACCAGAATCAATCAACGCTCTTATCCGCCGAAGATTTCTTTTGCGTGTTAAATCGCAGTGGGTAATAGCACTGTTACTGTTGGATTGACGGCAGCAGTTATTTCTCTGGATGATTGCTTTGGACTTAAATCTTGTCTTACTTCAGAGCATGTGTGAAGAAGGGTCTGATGTCTAAACTTGGAATGCCGGCAATTATATTTGGTAGTGCATTCCTTGATGTGTTCTTTTTTGAAGCAGTTGACATATGTATAATTGGGGGATTTGAACATGTTTTTGTGTCTTTATTACTTCCATGTTGAGATACTTCGCTCTCTCTGAAAATTTTATATCTTCTCCCATAAATTTCAGTCACATAATCTGTTGCTCGTGTTGTAATCTTGGCCTGAGTTTTCTTTTTTCGTGATTATTTTCCAAACCCCGAAATCTGGCTTCGATGAAATTTGAGAATTCATTTGGCCCTGGAATATCCATGGACGTTCCTCAATGACTAAACAGGCGTGCCTCTTCCCCATGAAGTTTGGTCTTTAGATACTGCATTTTCTTGATGATGCTTAGCTGTTTATTTTGGTAAACTAACTGATTAAATAATTCCCAAAATGTAGTCTACACCTTCAACTAAAAATTGGGGTATTGGTAACTGAAAACTTCACAAATCTCGTCAAAGATGAAACTACTGCATTACTGCGCTCATCAAAAACTTCTTGAATTGCAATGCAGGCACCCTGAAAGTTGTTGTTGATGACGTATGGATGGTTGAGCTTTTGTTCACCGAGTATGGACAAAACTTTTTCGTTCAGTTTTGTGATGCTAGACCAGCTATCCATAAGTTGGTCTGTCTTGAAACGTAGAAATACATATATCACTCCCGTTGGTGTTTATACTTTGTTTTTATGATATGAGTGAACATTTATGAATGTGTAATATAAAATAACTTATAAGTTTTTGAAATAAAGAGTATTCCATAATTCTGAATTTTTTCCTTATTCTAAAAGTAAAAAATAAAGTAAAACAAAAAAAAATTAAAAAAAAAATAAAAAAAAAAAAGTTTTATCAACAGAGAATCGAACTAGTGACACCCAGGATCATACGCTAACTCGTTAACCACTATGCTACTCTGTTAGTCGAACGGAGGAAAACTTTGTTTGTATAACACAGCTATTGGAAAACTTTGAACGCGATTTTCTCGCTTTTCCTTGAGAATTGCGAAAATCGGTAAGATATGGGTTTTCTTATTTCACGTGAACTACCATTTGGAAAAATTTGAACCAAATCGGTGGTTCATGTTAGATATTTTTTTATCTAATACGTTTTTCAAAAATCTGATAATTTTTTTAAATTTTCTTTTTTTGAAATCAAAGTTTTTATCAAAACATACTTAAAAATATTTTTATAATTAAAAACCAGATTTTTAACATAATGTAGAAATCGGTAAATATTATAATAAATCACTACAAGTTTGTTTTTCAATACAGAACAAAGAAGGATGTCGTAGGTTAACTCCTGCGTAGAATATCAAGATGCTATAGGTAAACTGCTGGGTAGAGATGCAGGATGATAATGGTCCGCTGCTGGGTGGAGTCGCAGCGTCCCGTCAAAACGACGGGACGCTTTGACATATTACATATGCTAATCAGATTCTATTCATTTAAGCAATGAATTTAGATATCCGAATAGGAAGTGAAAGTTTAAAAAGTAGCTTGTGATTAACCATATCCAATTCCTTACTAATATAAAGTCAAATTGGTACCCGTTGATTACTTAGATAAGAAACTATATATGTTTACAATGACTAATATATGGATTGATACTGCATGCAATTCACAATGTCAGAATATGCTCATAAAATTTGCACTCAGTTTTGCAATTTCTCGTCTCACACCAACGATCTACTACCTGATTTGTACAACGAGAACAATGAATGAAACTTTCCATACTTCTGGGAAAATTTCATGACACAAAGAATAAAAAAATATTTCTATAAATGGAGAGGAAGGATTCACAACAATTAATGAGTATACAAGAATAAATGCCGCCTGGGCTAATTTTGTATGGTGTCTTAAATTTTCTCAACTTTCGTAAAACAGTGGTTCTGAATAGTTGACGCATGCGTAAGAGCCGGCTATATTGGAAAATTTAAAATTAAATTGTTATAAGAAGAGGTTGAATAGATTAACTTGAAAAATTCCGCAAATGGTGGTAAGATCATTAACAGATTCAATATCACTGCATTTGATAAAAGATGGAAAAGCATTGTTTTCCCGTTTAAATTGAAAATTTCAAATTCCAAAAAAGGTTTGGCACCAGATCTTAAGTTCACTTTTACTTTATGTAAGTAAAATTAATAAGCTTCTTTGCATAAGAATTGCTATCTGTATCTAGTAATTGTACCATTTACGTAGTAAGTCGACTTAGATGTCAGCTTAAACTTTTTAAAGAATTTCGTTTTAAGGTTTCTTAAATGACGTAATTCATTTGTAAACGAAGTGGGGCCAGATACTCTGGCCTTAATGTTTTTCTTAGAGAGATCGATACCATCTCATAGAATTTTACTAATGTAAGTATAAGTGCGATATGATCGGGACTTTTCGCTGATACATATTCAAGTGGGGGGGAAAAAATATCAGTTGAGACAAATCATTCAATAAGGCATATTTATTTTTCCTAAACTGAAATAATTAGTTGGTAGACTTATTTAAATGCCATTCCACAATCACGCCCTTCTCAGCTTACATTAGATTCATGTAACACTTTAACTAACCTCACAGGTGATTGTGGAAAATAGCATCACCTTAAGATTCCAAACTGTTGCAGAAGTTAAAACGAAGTAGAGAAAAAATTACTTGGCACAAGTCGCGATCTAAAGGATCAAGTGAATTTAATGAAGTTTTCTAGCAGCACGAAATGATTTGATACTATTTGACCTAGGAATATGGGGAGATAATGATGACGCAAATATTCACAAATGACCTTACAGGTCTCCAAATAAAATAATTTAAGAACATGCAGCCTCTTACACTTAACCTTCTCACAAACAAAAAACAACAAACGTAACTTTCTTTAGTAGCAAACTACGTAAGTTGTCTTAAATCTGAAGATTCTTAACTTAGGCGCGTCTCGAACACCTACAAAAATCAAAGCAAAAAACGCGACATTGCCGAGAGCTATAAATGACGCGCATATTCCCATCATAGAACACACGTAGCACATGCAGCAAAAAAGGCTTAACATAGTCGCTTTTGTTAAGAAATATATAATAAATAGTCTGCTTGGAAGTGGTGAAGGAGAGCGAGGTTAAGGGTCACCGTTAGTCTGCTTTACTTATGCTTTCGTGATACGAATGAATGAAACAAAAATAAAAACTACATATGCACACATACATAACATAAAGTTGATGTCCTTGTGATTATTATGAGGGCAGTGCACCCGTGACTGCAAGTGCCCTGCCCGGCCTTTCACCCGTTTTCACTGCTGCAAGTCTCGTTGGAACGTGGGAAACATGCGATTATGACTACGGACTAATAAAGTGCACTAACATGTCGCTATGTGGCCCTAAAAGAAGAAGGCGGCAGCACCACGAACGCAAACTTCCATACATACACACAAACACATGAACATATGTACTGCCAATATGCAAGCATGTGAATGCAAGTGCTTAGAATTGCTACAACAAGTTAGCACTCACACAAACACACACTTCCAAAAGTAGGTTAAAATGTTAACAAAAGACAAAGAAAATTCAACGAAGATCTTTATTTTTAAGAAACATAAGTTTTTTTTTAAATATTATCCATGAAAATAACGTCAAATAATTGAGTTAAAAAATATCTTGGATCAAAAAATATTAGTTTATAAATTTATAAAAAAGGCATGTGACTCGAAAATATTTTGATCTCACTTTTGAGCCACCTTTAGATCATACTGATAATCAAAATTATTGTAAATTTCTTTGAGCTAACTTAAGAACCGAACCATAAAAAAATGTTTAGTAAATTTTTCATCCGTTCGAAAGTTGATGGAAAATTTACAGCTCACGAGTATTGGCACATCAGTTGTATGAAAACAATATCGAATGAGTAAGGGTGTTATCTTTGGTTTCGCTAAAAATTATACACTATACATTGCATTAACAGTAGAAGTGCGCGTAAGTCTGAATTTTTTATAAAAGGGTATTTTTTCCACAACACCACGTGCTGTTTAACCAAGCGTTCGTATATCGTATTTGGGAACATTTACTTAAGGAAGGGGTAGGGTTTTGACGCTACATTTTAGGCATAAGCTTAAAAATGTTTTTCAGTGATATGGTAAAAGTAAATTTATTTATTTAAAAAGCATATAAAAGTACAATATTTAAAGAGTATTCTGTGAAAATTTAATTAAAAAATATTGCAAAATAAGCCATTGGCAGCAAATTTCCGCGGACGCCTAAAAAAAAAGGTAGTTTGCGGTGGACAAGATATCTCATCACGTTATCATCTGAGAAAGAAAAAAAGTCTTCTTTAGCTTATAAATTTTTCAAGGTACTAACGAAGCGTTTTTTTTTTCTTTGACGATTTTTAAGATTTTGGCATAATTTTTAAGCCAAAAAACGCATTTTTTTTGAAAAAAAAGGCAAAAATCAGTATATTTATTATTGCAGAACTGTTTGTAATGAAAAAAAAACCCTCGTCATTACCTGGTTTTATATGTATTAAAAAAGTGTGTCAAATTTCAAGTAGTGTCTAGTAGTTTTTGAGAAAAAGTGTCCACCGACTTTGAAAAGTTAGTTTCGAGAAAATCACGTTTAAAGTTTTAGTACTGTCGGTTTTTTCATATACTTACACAGAATCATCAAAACTCCAGACACTGTATCTTCGTCAGTTTTACTCCAATCGAACTCAAATTTCAACAGGATACTTTTGAAGAGTTATACTATTAAATAAAACAACAAAAAATCATGGAAAAACAAAATTTGGCGTTATTGTGGTGTGCTTATAGATGTAATCCAGAAAAGTTTAGAACAGTGGTGGTCATGGAAATCTAACAAAAGGGCGAAACAATAACATCAAGCAACAACAACGAAATTTTAAAGTTTTTTTAATTTCATTTCCAAATTCGCCAACAGCACAAAAAAAAAAACAGAATTGCACTACAAACAAAAACAATTGCTACATTCGTCAAGACACAATGCGGCGCAGCGCTAGTCCCTTCGCGTGTTGTTTTTGTTTTCATTTGAACTCAACTGAACGCTGTACCTCGATAGCGTTGAAATTCTGGGAATTTTTTTTTCTTGCTTGAGCGTCGAATAACGGGTCGGGCAATGAGGGCGGATAGGAACACTATGTGCCCACCACAGATCTAGATAATAGTTTTGAAAAATGTTACTCATTCGAGCAGATTAGTGCTAAAGAAAGTGTGTTGGCATCTGTATCATACCCTATTTCAAACTGAAATGGGTGTCGAAAGGAAGTAGGGAGTTTGTGAAATAATTTTTTGTTGCAGAAGTAAGAAAAATGAAAACATAAAAGAAGCTTATCAGTATGGAAAAATAAGAGAAAAAAACGAGTCATACTACTATACATGATTGTAGAGGATTCCAACTCTTCCGCAGCTAGTGACGCAGCAAACACCTCAGTTGATTTAGAGACGTTTCAATATTTGAAAGATGACGATACGAGTTTAGATTCACTAAGCAAATACTCAAATATCAAAAAAGTGTTCCTAAAATTTAATACGTGCTAGCCAAGTTCAGCCCTAGTGGAGCCTTTATTTTTTTTCGGTGGCATGATCATGCGGCCTCATAAAAGGAAGATGACTGATAATTTTCTTAATCAAATTATTCATATATACATAATACAATAACTTTTTAATTACTGTAGTTTTCCGGTTTAACGAACATTCGTTTCTACGAAAATCGCATTTAACGGACTAACAAATTGTTTCCATTAAGTACCTTGAATAACGAACAAAAGAAATTTGACTATACTCAGTTTAACGAAAAAAAAAAAAATCTGTAAGTATACATGAGTAATTGAAAAATAGTGTCAGAAAAAGATTGTACATAAGTGACAAACTAAAAATTGTAGATCAATATAATGGAGGAGCACGTGTGCCACCTTCCTATAACTGGAACAACATTGCAACATAAAGCTACTCCAAAAAATGTATGGATTTGGTATACGGCTTTCAAAGTATGGCGGCGAAAACTCATCCAATATCGAAAAAGTTGAACCATTCAAAAAAATGCTTCACGAAACCATTATAAAAATGATTTGTCAAAAAATGCAATTTTTAATCCTGGCTAAACTGGGCTGGACTGGAACTGGAAAGAGTAACTGTTCTCTTATGCAGCAATGCCAGTGGCACAAAAAAAATCAAACCTTTAGTGGTAGGAAAATCTCAAAATCCTCGAGCATTCCGCAACAAAATTGTACCTGTTGACTATATCCATTCAAAAAAATGCTTAGATGACATGCACCATATTCAAAAGTTGGTTTTTCGAAAAGTTTGTTCCTCAGGTAGGTGCTGGAAGTCCTTCACTGAAGAATCGCTAGCCAAATGCTGGAATAAACTTCTTAAAGAAAATGATAATATCGAAGAAGAGGACGATCTATCTCTATTATCGTCTTTATATCAAGATGAAGATGCTTTAGTAATGAGAAATGAAGTTGCTAAATTCAATTTTTTCAAATGTAAGATTTAATTTTGTTTACTTTGTTTTAACGTCTTCCAATATTCTTATGATTTCGATAAAATTGAAGTTGATCAGGTGGAAAACGAAGATGAAATTGAAAATGTAGGGCCAAAAATAAAGCAGGAAGATGCTACAAAAGATTTTCGAATCTGCATCTAATGGGCCAAGCAAAACAATGTTGATTCTACAAAACTGATGCTTTAAGCAGAGCTTCAGGTAGATGCTACTAAAATTAAATTTAAGTCTTCCAAAGAAACAAACAGTGACAAATGAGTTTTTCAAACTGTAAATACATACACATTAGTAATTTTATATTACCAACTAAAATGTTTCATGATCTCATTAAAAATTTACTATGTGATTGGAATTGTTACTTTTTATATTTCAAATGATTATTTCAATAAAATAAGTTATGAAAATTTTATTTCTAGTCACTTAAGTCACTCTAATAAAAAGAATAGGCCATTTGATTTTAGTACTGGGTTTAACGAAAAAATCGATTTAACGAATTGGCCTGACAATTATTATGTTCGTTAAATCGGAAAACTACTGTACTTATATGAGGCGCCCGGTTTCAAAACCGACCAAGTCCATATTTCATACTTTTGGGAAAACAACGAAAAACGTTTGTTTTCATCTATGTTCATTGAAAAATTAAAAAGTATTTCACACATGATAGCTTATAAAATTTCTTACTCAAGGTACGTCAGTCAGATGTTTAAAGTTTTACTTGCGAATGTTTTTGAGAAAACAATTTTGAACTTGGCCGGTTTTGATTCCAATGAACTGGACTTGGCCGGTTTTGATTCCAAGGCGTTGGAAAAAAAGAGGACTTGGCCGGTTTTGATACCAATGTGCTGGACTTGGCCGGTTTTGATTCCAAGGCGTTGGATTGGTTTTGAATGCAAGTTCATGGACTTGGCCGGTTTTGAAACCCATGAATCAATAATAAATTAAAAAGTGTAATATTTGTGTCAAAATTTTTTTTTTTTAATCTAAAACCATTGTAGAATGATACAGCATGGTCTAGATTTTTATATATGAGAATATCTCAAAATTTTATTTTTTTGAACTTGGCCGGTTTTGAAACCGGCCATATATAATTATAATTCAAAGATTTCAATATTATAATATACTAATATACGAGTGCAGTGAGCCACAAAACTGTTCACAAAAAAACATATTTCTAGTTTTAAGGCTGTATTTTTTTATTGTAAAAAAATTTTTTTTGAAAAAGGTATGCAGAAAACTTGCAAATTCTTTATTCTAGCTAAAAAAAAATCAAAACTAAAATATTTCACATTTTGTTTAACTTGGGTAGTTATTTTTATACTTAGTCTTTTGTGTACAGTTTTGTGATTTAAAAGTAACTGACTGAACTATACTGCCGTACTAAGCGAAAAAGACGTATCTCAAAAAAAAATCATTTCGAGATAATTGATGATAGAGGAAATTTTCTTAGTAGATTTTTTATATGATTGAACTAAGATGCCGACATTTGGAGTATTTCATTAGACGCGTAATTTCTTAAGCTCTCTGTGATCCCATAAGAATATCGGATTTTTTTTTTTAGATACGTCTTTTTCGCTTAGTACGGCAGTATAGTCATCATTAATAGTGAAGGAACTTTCTTTTTTTCGATTGTTGTTGTTTTCATATTTTGGGGATCCCCTTAAAATGTTTTCTTTTTTCTCTGTATGTATGTAGTTTTATTGACATGCGTAACAGAAAATTATTTTAAAAAAATTCGCTGTAACGAGATCAGAAACGCATAAAAAATTGATTTTCACAAGTAAAATTTCTTCGTTTTAAAGAAAATCTCGTTTTAAGGAAATTCGCTGTAAGAAGATCAAAATATACTGAAAATAGAAAGAAAAAGCTGTGTACTTGAATTCAGTTCGTAGTAGAGAGAACTTCGTTGCATCGAAGTTCGTTATAAGGAAGTTTGACTGTAGTTATTGTTGAGCTTACAAGTAAAAAAATACTACGAAGCATGGAGCAGAAGGGGATTAGCGGCAAAGATCAATTCAAGCTACGTGGGAAAGGAAGTGGTTAAAAGATGCATAAGTTAAGCCACGTGGCTTATGAACGACCCCTTATGAACTATTGCCACAGATTGTTACATAATATTTTAAAATTCCGTAACTTTTTTTTTTAAAATATTATTCTGAAGCCAGTAAGAATCCTTTACGTAAAATTTATTTCATACTTTTTCTTCATATTTAGTTTGCGCACTTATAAACATCATGGCCACCTTGATCTAATTTGTTTGTTGATAAATGCAGTCCATCCGGTGTGCCATGAGCAGTACAAGGGCAAATGTGGATACACTTTGCACGATGGCGGTGAATGTTTCTTAGCACAGCTGGAACATTTAAAGCCAAACGCAAATTGTGAGCCTAGTGATGCCAGAACTTGAAAACCAAAAAACACTCATTAATGTTCATGAAAATAACAACAAATCTTAGCGAAAAAAATATTTTTGGAGAACATTTTTCAAACAATATTAACTGAAATCTCTCTCAGTTTTGGTAACTTTTTTTCTTTTTGAAGTAAACGTAAGGAATGGATAACGCAGAAAGTTCCATGATGCACTGCACCAATGATAGAATGCAATATTTATTATAGAGCTCAGAAAAGCAATCACTTTTTTTAAACACTCACGAGCTGTAAGCTATTTGGATCCTCTAAATGCCGGTTCTGGTCTCATTTTTCCAAAAACTAAACATACTTAGCTAACAAAAAAATGTTGGACATGACTAAGAGCAGCACAGGGCCCACTAAAGTTTACTGCACCAAAGGATGAGGAAAAGTCGAACATTTATATTGACCATAATCAAGCGCAGTTTCAGGTCTGTTTATTAATCGAAATATAGGATTCGAAAATGGAATTCATAAAACCCCTTATCGTTTGAAAATGTTGCATTATTCGGTAGATAAACGTAGACTTTGTGTTGTGTTGTTTTTTAGTGAGGTGTGCTTAAGCAAATTGGCAATTGTCGTGTTTCGAAAGTCTGTAGATAATTTCCATTCGCTATTTTACGCTCCTTATTGATTTCAAATAAAAATTTAATTTTTTTTTAAATATTTTCAATATTTACCATATCCTTACATATATTTACAGTTGAATTTTTTTTTTAATTTTTGAGCAAAATCACCAATTCTTTAACAAAATTTTGTAGTCTGGCATCAAGGTACAGCATCTGCAATCTATTTGTTGTTGTTGCTGCTGCTGTTGCCGTTTTCATCAGTGTGTCATTGTCGTTTTTGTAGCTGGTACACCATCAAGGACATTTTTTATGTCTCTGTTGCTCTTGCTATTATTTTGTAGTTGTAGTTGGAGTGAAGAATTAATTGTTAGTTTAGAGCAGTGGTTTCCAAACTATTTTGGCCGTGGAACCTACAAATTTGTTGCCGATGATCGTGGTACCCTGAATATTTTTTAAAAAACGACTTTTCAAAATTTAATTTCTGATATTAAATGAAACAAGTACTATTTGTGTTTTTAAAATTAATTGAATTAAACAAAACCTTAAAGAAAAACAATTCATCAAAGAAATAATTAATAAAAATATAAGACATAAACTAAAATAAATGAAAACTCTTTTATGTGAAGAATGCATCTGCTTCTTTGATGCCATGATTCTCTTAAAATTAGGCGTTATGTTTGATAACTGAACTCGCATGACCGGTGCAGCATCAAGTTTGTTACGATATTACCCTGGGGTTCCACGGAACACACTTTGGGAATCACTGGCTTAGAGCAACATTGAAGCTCAAACGAAATTCACCAACCGACATTATACATTAAGGTGGTGTATTTAAAAACTAGGTAAGGTTAGGTTAGGTTAGAGTGGCGGCTTAGCAAGCATGCTGTAAGCCTTAAGTAACACTAGTTGTGCCGTTTAAATACCACCTACACAACCCACAAAACTGGTTAAAGGTTGTCAAAAGAATTTATTAAGCCTTAAAAGATATATCTACTTAGTCCTGGTTAGGTAGTTAAGCAGTGATCCGATTTCATTTCCCGTCAACTCGCTGAGGTTGTTTAAAAGAGCTTGTCTTAAACATCTAAGAAACTGGTTCTGGCAAGGGCCGGACAATAACAGAGAAATTGTCCAACTGATTCTTTCTCGTTTATGTACATTCAGAAAATTGCGGCAAAAAGGATTGAATGGGATACCAGCCTGCTTGCTGATAGTCCAATGTCCAGTGCAGTGCGGTGATTCTCGCGATGTCTGCGGCTCTTGGAGAGTAGGCCAGTGGTTTTTGAATTGTTATAGGTCGCCCATATTGCTCTGGATGTCTTACAGTTTTTTAAGTCTTCCAGTTCTTTGCTGCCTCGGAAAGAAAAAGCAAGAAATTTTTTCTTATTTATAATTACGATTTTTTAGCATTATCAGTAGGTGAGAAGGTAGACGCTTCTGATTTAGATTCGATTGCTGTGTTTTTTGTTGTTGTTTATGTTGTGCTATTGTAAGTAGTTGTTGTTGTCCGAGAGGCGGAGCAGTGGCTGTGACGTTATTTTCTTTAATATTTTTGGCGGTAAGAGAATTTGAAGTTTTAGGAGAATTATTCGTGGGAGATGACTTATGTGGCGGTGAGTGCAAAGAAGAACATCTCTTCGCATGGCAAATTGAGCAAATAATTTTTTTATTAAGTTTAATTAAACTCTCTATATCAGCAAGTTTCACATTCATACAGCTACAATGAAAGAACTCGTTGCAACTATCACATTTCACTTTATCTTGACTGCGATCAACTTTTTGTTTACATATGCAAGGCATTTTATATTTATTAAGACAATTATTACTTCAAAATTTGAATAAAAGAGCGCACTAAAAACTTATGTGTGTTGACCCCACGACGACACGAATAAGAATATGAGAGTAACGTCGTGCTGACGCCCCAACCCAGCTAGTTCCTTCCTGCATTACTCTACTAATTTAGATTTTATCATCCAATCAATCATCCAATACTAGAATTGCCCACTAATCTACAGGCTTCTAGGATAGAAAGGACTTCTGCTTGGAAAACGCTAGCTGAGTCAGGTAAACGAAAAGATTGAAAAATGTGTAAACCAAGGATCGAGTAATGCCCGTACCCAACAGCCGGCTTTAATACATATATTCGGAGGCACCAGGTGTAAGCAGACATTTAGGGCTTCCATAGGGCAAGAACTCATAGCCCCCACCACGCCCACGCAAACAGTTTTTTCCACACTTTCTAACTTTTTCTGGTTTTTGCCCTTTCTAATGGCAGGCCACCATACTAAACAGCCGTAGGTGAGGATTGGGGACACCCTTCGCCTCTACGCCCCTACTGTATGCATTTATGAAATTCTCCTTCCATGTCTTATCTACTCCAGAATGCAAGTGTAATCATTTCTAAATAAAATTCTTCATTGATATACTATGTATCTTTTGAATGATATCAAATAAGTGATCATCTAGTGTAGATAAATATGTTTTATTTTAATTCTAAGTTAAACCACGTCTAAAAAAATCACCATTTATGAATAAGCTTGAACATGGAACTGTATGGCAATAATCCCAGAATACACTAACAAACCAGTATCCCACTCAAAAGTTATATACATACATATGTAAGTGGGTACAGAAAATGATTGTAACAGAAAATCTTAATACCCGCAATTCAAGTTAACCTTAACTATTCTGGCGACAATAATGTTTTCTGAACACCCTAAAACATTTGTATGCATACAAAAACAGATACGCGCCCACAGATAAAACGCACACACACACGATTTTTAGGCTAAAAGGACCTTCAGCAAAGGTGATGTTGCCATGGCAGCAGCCGTTGGTATAGTTTTTTTATATGAGTTTTCTCGTTTGTCGTACAAAAATAAAAACACGACAGACAAAATGCTCCCAACATTCTTGTCTGATTCACAAACAACGCCAATCCCTCACCACTATTTAATTTCTGAAGGTTGCGTGAAAGCAAGCTTAGCTAAATTTCGTACGAGCATAGAGTGTTTGAAGGTCCTTCGGAGATGCTACACTCATGTTTCCAAATATTACTAAACAATAGTAGGAGAGGGGAAATCTGGTGGGCCAGTATGATTTGCCTCTCAAAAAAATACGGACGAAGTATAACATGATTGTTAGTGCATTTTAAGAAGAGGGGAAGGAATAAGTGAAATTGTATAACAATGAAATTGATAATGAAGAAATAAAGTTTTCCATTGTTTTAAACAGGACATAACAGATTCTGATTTTTTGAGAACACTTAAGATTATGAATGCAATTACTATATCTTTATTCTTTTTTTTTTCTTTTGTATTTGCAGTTGTCTAAATGGGGCGAAGTCAAAACCAACGAAGAAGGCGGTAAGTACAATAACTTCAATGATAAGTAGAACAGCACCGCCTATAGAAACATTTAGGCCAAGTGAAAGGGAAAGATGGCGATGTCATACTATATAAGAAAGTTGTAGCTGAAAGGAGTTACATCATTGCAGATCAATTCGTCTGATGATGATGATGAAATATAGAAATGAATAAAAAGTACCACTTCATCCAAGTTTCGGAGTTACACGTAGATAACTGAAAAATGGAATAACTGCCTTCATACAAACTCCAATAAATGGATGAGATAATTTAACGAGCTCTAACACACTGTGCCTGAACCGAGCAAATGTTCGACTAAAATGAATCCAAAATCGGTATTTGCACGGTAGTTCAGTTGCTTGAAATTTTTAAGTCTCCTAGTCTGAAACGGTTCTATAACACCTTAAGTAAACCTCAGTAAAATTTCAGCCAGGCTTATTAAGATTTAGAGATCGGATCGTGAGTTTTATTTGAAGTTTTTTGAATATTATTTATTGTCCTTAAATGCTTTTAAAACCAAGCGATTTTTGTGTTATTCGACATTTTTATGAAAAAAAATAAATTAAAAATAAGTTAAGGTGTTATCTTCGACCAGACCGAAACTCACATACCCTACACTGCACTGAAAGTACCTTTTAAATAAATGTTAAAAAGAAGTTGAAGGAGTTGAACAAGTCGAAAAAATGTGAAATGTTAGAAAGGTTAACAGAGGTTGAAAAATGTTGAAAAAGTCGAAAATATATGCAAAATTTTGTAAAAAGTTGAAAGAGGTTGAAAAACTTTAAAAAAGTTGAAAGAGGTTGAAAAAATGTGAAACAATTCAAAATTGATGAAAAAGTAGAAAAAATAAAGAAACTTATGAAGAAAGTTGAAAGAGGTTGAAAAAGTCGAACAAAAACATATAGGATATATTGGAAAAAGTTAAAGGGTTGAAAAACTCGAAAAAATATGGATAATGCTAAAACATCGAATAAAAATGAAAAATTTTTAATATGCCACGCCCACTTCTCCAATTCCGCCCACTTTTGGTTTAATAAATTATATTCGTGATCGACATTCTCATGTTAAATTTTAGCATAATAGCTTGTATAGTTTGCGATATATGCCGCAGTTAAATTTAAAATTTAGGGCGGTGACACTGGTAAAATCCAGTCCGGTTTTGATCCAGAAATAGATTTCCATTAGCAAACCCCTTACACCAAATTTTAGTATGATTGCTCATATATTTTGATAAATATGCCACTTACCGTATTTTATATGTATGGGAGGTGCCACGCGCACTGGTGCTATTTCAGCCACTTTTGATTCAGATATAGCAACTGAACCACTTACATTAAATTTCATAGCAATTGCTGCAATAGTTCACTTAAAACAGCGCTTACAAATTTATGCTATTATGGGAGGTGCCACGCCCACTGATACAATCCCGTCAAAATTAATATCTACCTCATTAAATTTCATAACAATTATGTTCTTAGTTCTCTTAATATAACGTTTATGAATATTGGGGGCGGTGCCACGCCCTTCAACGAGTTTTTTCAGTCAAGCAAACTTGTATTGCTGCTTTCTGCGGAATCATCTCCAAAATTTTTATGAAAATCGTTTGTGCCAATTTTGAGATATACGGAATCAAAATGTTTAATAGTTGAAAAGTGAATCGCCTACTTTTTCGATTCCGCCCACCTTTATTACAATTCAAGATATATTTGATATGTATCCGTTTACCAAATTTCATCGCAATATCTTGAACGGCTTACAAGATATGGTTGTGTAAATGATAAAATTTAGAGCTGTGCCACGCCCCTGTACGATCCTTTAGAAACTTCAAACCCATCAAATCAACAAGTTTCATCAAAATCGCTGCAACTTTTTTCAAAATTGGCCTGGGTAAATATACATAGAGTGTGGGCGGTAGGAATGTCCGTGAACTGATTTCGCCCATTTTCAATAGAAAGATGCCTGCAAGAAGGTGTGACCTGTGTGTGAAAGTTTCATTCTATTAGCTTTCTTGGTTTTCCCGTAAGCCTGATTTAAACAGACGGGCATCGCTAAATCGACTCAGGTGGTGACGCTGATGAAGAATATATATACTTTCACGCCCCCTTCTATGTGTTACAAACGGAGAGATAAAGTGAATATACCCTCGGTGTAGGGTATAATAATTCAAATCGATCCAGCGATTCTCAAGCTTTTGCGAGACTATTTAATTTTATATTTATATTTAAGATACATATGTCAAAATTTTGTAAATTTATTTTAGTTGCATTTTCATCTGCATTAACCAATGAATGCAAGACACAACACTTTTTGCAGAAAAATTTATTTGTAATACTTAAAATCGCATTGTAATTTTTTGCAAACACTTGCCCGACTTTTGCTGTGAGCCACTGTAGGTGTGATCATAAAAAAATTCAAAAATCGATTAAGAAAAATTCTGACGTGCTGGAGAAAAACGACGAGACACTTATATTTGTTTTTAACTTTTTTTTTAGAATATATTGGAATTTCTCATGGGTGCACCGTTGTCGGACATTGTAATAATAAGTAACATAAACTTCATAGACAGAAAAGTTGTTTTATGTGTGTTAGTTATTAATAAGATAATTAGACAATTTATTAACTATCCAAATTAATGCATTTCTATATTAAAAAGTTGAAAATTTAATTTAAATTCCACCCCACTTCAATGAACTGCTAGCACAACAAATATTTTTTAGGTCAACTTATACAATTTTGTTGCATTGAGAACTTTGTCTGCCTTACACCCTATAAAGAATTATTCAGACAAACACAACATCGATATTTGAAAACAAAGTTATCATGTAAACGAATTCTATTGCTCCAGTTATAGGTACCCAGTAGGCAAGGGCAGGAGCTAACAGTGCTTCTAGAAGGCCTTCCACCCTCCTTTCAAACGTACTTTCTTTTTTATATGAAATGGCCGCAGAAAACAGGCCTTCCTAAGCAGGCTTTCTAAGACCGCTTACCGTAGAAGGACTCTCAGAAGTACTTGACAAAAATTTAATTTTAATAAATTTAAAGATTCTATACATTAATTGTTTTTTTTTTTATCCGCGCCATCTCACTTGCGTTGATATTTTTTTAATGACTTTACAATTTGACAAAGTATACACAAAACTCTACCTCCTTAACAAAACATGAAATAACAGAAGACTAGCCTGGCAATATGCACGCCTCTCTTAATTTCTAACCATGTGTATACTTTTCATGTCGTATATGTACAATGCATATGACAAAAAAGTTATGCCGAATCATAAAACATTGCAATACATGAAATAAAAAAGAAACAGAAAAGCGCTAAAGTAAATGGAGTCCTTCTTCTTTGCCTTCTAATATCAGGCCTGATAGCACGTCTGTTGTGGCAAGGCATATTATGCCTTCTGTGATTGTATTTTTATTTGCATGAAAATCTAGTTTTGAGAAGTCCTTATACTTATAATCGCAGCAGTGCTAGCAGGCCTTCTCCGAGTAAGGCCTTGCTCATTTGCCTGCTGGGTAGGTATGTACATACGAGTATATAAAATACTTTAACTTTTTTAACACAACGCTTTTCATTTTGCCAAAATTATTATTTTTTTTTATCTTAAACTTCAATGTGGAGCTTCATTTCGACAACAAATAATGGGAAAATGCAATAAATTTGAAAAATTGTTTTAGCAATGATTCCCAAATTAAAATTCGATCCTTTCAATTTTGTAAGGCCAAATTACGTGACAGACATAAATTGAACTTCATCTTTTTTTTTCAAATTGTTTTCCAGGCATTATCCTTGAAGTATTCAATACGAAAAAAGAGTGCGAGATATTTCCTGTACCTTCCGAATAATATGATAAAAGAGAAGATCTCATATCTAATGCATATTTAAATTGTGCATATAGGCTACTTTTAAGTTCGGTGCAAGCCCTGCATGTATAAATTTAATATCGATTGCTTATGTTAAAGAAGACAACTATGTATATGAAGGACTTCGCCTCATAAGTAAAGAGGTTCAATGCACTTACTGCATGAAAAATACTCACTGTATGTATGCAGTTCATCACTGCTGTTTTCAAATCATTTCATTAATTTTGTTTATATATTAAACAACAAAAGCGCATAATTAATTTTAGTTTATATGTTCATGTAGTAATAATACTTACGTCTTCTACTCACTCGGCATGTGGGTTCTAGAGCTACCCAAAAAGTGAGGAGAAATTAAGGCTTTCTGTACTCGTTCCCAGTGAAAGAGAGAAAACAAGGCCTGTTGCTTCTGCTACAAAAGGAAACGGAGAAATGTGGCCTGTTTTGCTGATTTCCAAGGAAAAGTAGAACAAATAATCTGATTGTATTGCAACTTGAAATAACTAACTAGTATTCTGAAAAATGTTTATAAAAAAGTAAGTTTAGTATGACAACCCTTAAGAATTTTTTTTTCAGAAAATCCAAAATCGAAATGAATCATCAGAATTAAACCAGAATTTCGAAAGATGGGTAATTTTATAAAAATAAAATAAAAAATCTAAAAGAGTTAAGTGAACGAAGAAAACTGTGAATATGGAAATTTTGGTGAGGCTGCTTTGAAATACATAAGGAGCATTACCAAAAGTAAACTATTGTTTCGATACGATATGGTTACCAAAAAAAAATTATTTCGTCAGTCCCTTGTTC
The DNA here is from genome assembly GCA_949775025.1 of Tricholauxania praeusta. NCBI lineage: Eukaryota > Metazoa > Arthropoda > Insecta > Diptera > Lauxaniidae > Tricholauxania > Tricholauxania praeusta. Next base: position 40,543,736 of record OX459030.1, on the reverse strand, counting down.
GCATTGAAAAATGCTAACCATTCTTTGAATACCGATGATATATATCACGTTTCGAATGTCATTTTAGAACTAAATATTTTTTCAAATCTGAATTGAAAAAGTCAACTGTTGTTGGTAATGAGTATGATAATGAGTAACATTTCTTGTTGTATTTAACTTTCATTGGCTTAAGTATTACCAGAGTCAAAAAAAAAAAACAAATGTAACTTATCTCAAAGCAACAGGCAGGTTTTTTCCCGAACATTGTGTAGCAGGTCTTGTTTAATTTTTTTGAATACAGCACCAATTCGACAGCATCGGTCGTATTTTATTGCTGCACCTCGTATATTCAATGCCTCCGAGGTGCAGCACCAAAGATCAGTAACCTCATCAGGGCTCAATAAAGAAGCTTCAAGTGTATAGCCTTTTGAAACAGTTCTTACAGACTTACAGGCTAAAACAAGAGCTTAACAATTAACTAATATATAAACACTATGACGCAAAGTTCTTAAAGTAACCCTGAAATTTATACACTCGTGCAAAAATGGGCAGTCTATAAGCCGCGATACAATACCATAAACAAACATCAAAGAAGCTATAGATTCATCGCACTTACAGTGCTTTGAGGTTTATTAATAAGGAACTTGAATTATACGTAGGAATAGGTTCCGAAAAGCTCAAAAGGCTAAGCGAAAACTTAAGAAACAGTGAACAGTAAAAAACGGAAACCAAATTATTGCAGCATATTCAAGTCAACTAGCATGCCTGACATTTACCAACATCGAGTATCATTTCGAAATAATGTAGTCAATATGGCTCACAAAAATAAACTTGGAATCGAATAAAATCCAATGCCTTACTGAGATAATATCATGATGTAAGCGAAATTGGAAACTTACAAAAGGTTCCATTGAAACAATTATCAGTACTTACAAATAATTGATTTCTAATGCACCATTCAGATAAATTCTTTAAATCAGTTTGAAGATCACCTATATCAAACTTCTACAAAGTTCAAGGAATTAACAGCGGTGAGTAAGAATTTGGCTCTTATAAAATAAGGGCAAATATCGTTTAAAAATAAAATGAAACAGGTTAAGGTGTTATCTTCTGCCAGGCCGAAACTCACATACCCTACACTGCACTGAAAGTACCTTTTAAATAAATGTTAAAAAGACGTTGAAGAGGTTGAATAAGTCGAAAATATATCCAAAATGTTGAAAAAAAAGGAGAGAGGTTGAAAAACTCTTAGAAAATTGAAAGAGGTTGAAAAAATTTGAAACTATCCAAAATTGATGAAAAAGTCGAAAAAATAAAGAAACTTATGTATGAAGAAATTTGACAGCGGTTGAAAAAGTCGAATAAAAACATATACATAGGATATATTGGAAAAAGTTAAAGGGTTGAAAAGGTCGAAAGAATATGGAAAACGTTGAATAAAATCGAATAGATATGAAAAATTATAAATATGCCACACCCACTTCTCCAATTCCGCCCACTTTTGGTTCAATAAATTATATTCGTGATCGACATCCTCGTATTAAAATATAGCTCGTACAGTTTTCGATATATGCCGCAGTTAAATATAAAATTTAGGGCAGTGACACACCCACTGGTACAATCTAGCCCGGTTTTGATCCAAAAATAGCTTTTCATAAGCAAACCCCTATTCACCAAATTGTAGTATGATTACTCACATATTTCGATAAATATGCCACTTACCGTATTTTATTTGTATGGGAGGTGCCACGCCCACTGGTGCTATTTCAGCCACTTTTGATTTAGATATACTCTATAGCAACTGAACCACTTACATTAAATTTCATATCAATTGCTGCAATAGTTCACTTAAAACAGCGCTTACAAATTTATGTTAATATGGGATGTACCACGCCCACTGATACAATCCTGTCAAAATTCATTTATTTTTAAAGCTTATAGTAACTGACATCTATCTATACACCAAATTTTATGAAGATTACTCTCATAGCACACTACCTATAACAATAAACGTTTTTTGCTTATATGGGAGGTGCCACGCCCACAGAAACTATTGGACCAAGTTTTTGCAACAAGAGACCTTATAGCCATTATATCTACTTCATTAAATTTCATAATGATTACGTTGTTAGTTCTCTAAATATAACGTTTATTAATATTTTAGGCAGTACCACACCCTTCAACGAGTTTTTTCAGTCAAGTGGCTGAGCTTGTATTGATTTCAGCGGCATCATCTCCAAAATTTTTCTGAAAATCGTTTATGCTTACTTTGAGATATACGGAATCAAAATTTTTTACAGTTGAAAAGTGCCACGCCCACTTCGATTGCGTCCACTTTTATCACAATTCAAGACATATTTGATATGTATCCGTTTAACAAATTTCATCACAATATCTTGAACGGCTTACAAGATATGGTAGTATAAATGATAAAATTTAGGGCTGTGCCACGCCCCTGTGCGATCCTTTGGAAATTTGAAACCCAGCCTAATCCTAACTTGGTTCACATGTGCACCAAATCACCAAGTTTCATCAAAATCGCTGAAAGTTTTTTCAAAATTGGTCTGGGTAAATATACATAGAGTATGGGCGGTAGGCGTGTCCGTGAACCGATTTCGCCCATTTTCAATAGCAGATGCCTGCAAAAAGGTGTGACCCGTGTGTGAAAGTTTCATTCAATTAGCTTTCTTGGTTTTCCTGTAAACCTGATTTCAGCAGACGGACAAACAGATAGACGGACGGACATCGCTAAATCGACTCAGGTGGTGACGATGATCAAGAATATATATACTTTTCCATACCTTCCACGCCTCCTTCTATGTGTTACAAACGGAGAGACAAAGTGAATAAACCCTCGGTGTAGGGTATAAAGAAACGGACCTGAGATGCTACCCTGTCGTACTCCAGATGTGTCAATAAAAGACTTAGATTTAACTCCATCAATTTGCATAACGTGTATAAATAAATAAAAAAGAATTCCTTACATTTCTTGGAATGCCACCACAGTTGAGTTGAGGAAAAAATAAATTCCTTCACTTTTAATAAACTTATAATATTATATCTACCTCTTCGCAGCTAGGTTTTTTTCGAGAGAGGTAAGTCTCCAAATCAACATTACTAAACAAAAATTATGAGCATCTGTCAGTTCAATCCCAAACAGTAAGTTCAATCCAGCATAAAAGAACCCCTCACTTATTTGTAGCACGTGCCGGCAGAATGATAATACTAAATAGAAAGCACCTGCTCAGTTCTGTAACGTTTGACGCTCTGCGTTTCTGCCAAAAAAAAAACGAAACTCAAACTTTGCTTCGAATGTGAAACCACTTCTTCTGTATGGCTGTGAAACCTGGTTGATCAAGAATAGTTCACCAAAAACTATCCGTGCCATATTCAAAAAATTTCTTAACTCAAGGTCATCTCTAATGACTAATAGCATGGAATAGTACACCTTGCTCAAATCAGAATATTAAGTCTTGCGACAAACATTGTTGTGGAACTTACAGGATAGCTGTAAAAATTTGCAAATAGATCTTAGACCGACATGAGTTAATGTAGACTCTGACAGAAGTCAAACATTTTGAGCCACTTTGAAAACGAAATTTGGAAAAATTCTTTAACTATGTTTCTATGGATATTTTTGATAGTTAACTAAGTGCTGTAGAGAAATTTTTTTATAATATGCCGGTGAAGTTAACACAGATTTTTAGATACTCTTTAAAAAATTATATATATTTTTTCTCTGTGTAATATTACATTTTTTAAATTTTACAGAAGAAGGAAAAAAATTGCACTTTGTCAGTCCGGCGCGACGGAAATCTGTATTGGCGCCAATTTTGAATAAAATAAAAAATGTTAACGATGATGGCGAAAAGAAATCAACACTCGATAGTAATGGACATGTGACAGTGCATATAGAGCCGGCTAAAAAGGTCAAGGTAAGTTGAATTCGCATCATCCTTGAATCAGATTTATAACGCTTTGCTTTGAGATATACCAGTTGGAAGTACATTTAACTTTCAATGAACTTTCTTTTACAGAGACATAGCATACACGGCATGATGGAGGAGGAGAACATTATAAGGCCACATCAGGAAATACGTCAGCTTACGCTGGAAGAAAAAAAATTCCTTTTGGCTGTTGAGCGTGGTGATATGGCTGGCACTAGAAGGTAAACTTTGACCTATCGTTGCAAATATTTAGTAAAGAATGTTGTCGGTCCTGAGCATGGGATAGTTGTATGCCTATTTGTTTCACGTGCTTAGTCCGAAACTGACATCAGTTATAACAAATCACTCAAAAACTTAAGATACTTGTCCCTTAATTGCCAAATCATATCAAATCTTTAGCTTTTCCATGATTCGAATTAAATTAATTATTTTTATGAACATTTTAATGTTGATAAAAATCTGGTCATATAATTATTTAAGCAGGTCAGGTATATAAAACGGGTTAAAAATCTCGAAATTTTAAGCCAACTTGCCTAGTTTAAAATATCGTATATGGATTGTGCACATCATAATAAATCACCTGGGTAATGCTCAGGCGAGTAATGTTGTCCTTTCTGCCCCTATAGATATCCGATAAGATTTATGTGAAATCCAACTGCGATGATTAGGAATTAGAATACACTACATCAACTTTTCTTAGAAACAAATAACATTATTTTTCTTAGAAACTTTTGAAGACATTTGCATTTACTCGTAAAAAAAATTTTAAAATAATTCTGCTTAGAGGAATACCAGTAGTACTTTCAGAGGTGTAGAGAGTTCCAGCAGTTATTTTTGATTTGACACAATCGGCCTTAATTGCCCTCAGGCTATCAATACCTATGATTATATTCGAGAGTTAAAGATATTTCCTACAGCCACAGTATATGTAAATCTTCGCCTGAAACACGTTATCTTTGAAATTTCGTTGACTTTGGAATGCCTGATGCAGTAATGAGGCATGTTTCACCATTTTTGGCCCCAGCATATTCGAAGTCTTAATACTTCTTTATCGGTCAAGCTTATTATAAAGTCTCCAATGGTGGCAGATGATGCATTGCTTCAAGCATCTGTAAGTCACAAGCAGGCTTGTTTTTGTAACTTGTTCAGAGTGCTTAGTTAATGTCGATTTGCGCACTGGATATCACGAGAAGTCCTTATAAGCTACAGATGGGCAAGAGAGTCCGTTTTCTGCAGAAAGTACGAAAATGGTGGGCCTTTATATAAACCTTTCATTTAATTTTTGTATGTTCATTAGCTTAACCACGTCGGAATAGGGGCATCTTTCGCCAACTTGCACAAAGACTTCAGATTAGGCTGGCGCGCCCTTGCTCGTCCGGTTGCGGTGGTTAGAAATAATCCAAACGATAAGACTCTCACCAATCCGGTGAAAGGGATGTACATCTGTCTGCTCCAGAGTCCTTTCAACGTAAGCACAATCTGGAAGTTGGTGTTCGTCAGATATTATAGGGATTTGTGGCGTTATTTCCATCAACTCAAGTAGCAATTTTCGTCCGGATTGTATACGGTTGAACCTATTAGAGATCCGGTACAGACTTGGGTAGTCGGATCAGGTCCGGATAGGTTTGGTAACACATGTCTCCACTTTCTACACATGTGGCCATAGGTATGAACGTTTTCTAAGTCAAAAATTTAAAACTTTTAATGTTTGACTGTAATTTTACCAAAACAGATTAAGATTATCAGAGTCTTATAGGTTCCTACAAGGTCTACCTCTTCAAGGCGAAAATAGTTCAATCACACTTTCACCTGACCTGACTAGCCTGCATTGTTCTTGATTTTGCTAAGCTGATCAGGGTTGTATTGGTATTTATTGTACTTTCCATAAAAGAGCATAAATAAGGCTAGCTAGCTCCGGTCCCCACCAGAATCGTCCAGGTGCGTTCATGATTTAGCAAAACTGATCAGGAATGGACGAAGTTTCATGGGGATGTAATATGGCTAATCTTTTTCATGCCCTATCTGGATCTCCTTAATAGGTTTTTATATTTTAGATACTGATAAGATTCACATATGGCTTCCCTTAATAGGATCTGCCATTCTCAGCCAGATCCATAGCTGATTATGGTAGGGCTTCACTGATGGGAATTCCTAATCGGCAAGTTGCAATAAAGATATTTCTATTAAATATTTAGTGAATAAAACTCAAAAAGGATGCGATGACACAAATTATCCTATTTTGATTCAAGAATAATGCAATACTTAATGCAAATACCCGATCAGACTTAATTAATAGAAAATACAAAAATAGTTGAATTACTAAGTAAGCCAGTAACACGCTTATTTTTTAATTATAAATTATAACTTCATGATTTTAGAATGCTGCAAAAAGCACAAGATACTGAATACATCAATGTCAATTGCGTAGATCCATTAGGACGCACTGCACTGTTGATGGCAATTGATAATGAGAACCTTGAAATGGTAGAACTACTTATTAACCACAATGTAGACACTAAAGACGCACTTTTGCATTCCATTTCGGAAGAGTTTGTTGAAGCTGTAGAGGTGTTGTTGGATCACGAGGATTTGAACTTTCAAAATGAGGGAAGTCATGTAAGCATAGTGAATTATAATAAATCAATCTAATCTACTTACTTCAAATTTATCTAACAGAGTTGGGAATCTGTGCCCGAAGACACATCAACATTTACTCCGGACATAACACCATTAATACTGGCGGCGCATCGTGATAACTATGAGATTATAAAAATATTACTCGATCGTGGTTCAGTGCTACCAATGCCGCATGATGTAAGGTAATATGAACTTCAAACACGAGGTGTTAAAAAATAGCATTAACATGAAGTGGCCTAAACAAAATTTGGTTTTTCAAAATTTTAGATGTGGCTGCGATGAATGTGTGCAGTCACGTATGGAGGATTCACTACGTCACTCGCGTTCTCGCATTAATGCATATCGTGCATTAGCCAGTCCAAGCCTAATTGCCTTGTCCTCGAAGGACCCAATTTTAACTGCATTTGAATTGTCGTGGGAATTGCGACGCTTAAGTTTTTTGGAGCACGAATTTAAAGTGAGTTGAAAAGTCCTTAGGACATCATAGTACTTGTAACTTGGATAAAATTTCTTTTTTGCTTTGTACCATAGAACGAATATCAGGAATTGCGTAAGCAATGTCAAGATTTTGCTACTGCTTTATTAGATCATACCCGCACATCACATGAACTAGAGATTCTATTGAATCATGACCCTACCGGACCTGTTTATGAGCATGGCGAACGAATGCACTTAAATCGTTTGAAGTTGGCCATTAAATTGCGACAGAAAAAGGTTGGTATTTGTGTCTTATTACTGTTAAAAAATATTATAAGTTTTGACAAAAATTCGTAAGAAATCTCTTCTTTTCATCTATTTTTTGGTCTTTGGCAGCATTTTTTTTGAGCTTTATTTGGTTGGCCACATGAAGCAGATATTCGACACAATTACTTTTAGAAGCTCAATTTGAAGCTAAGATAAGCTAAATATTTGTCGATGAATTGCAAAAATAATTTTCATCTAGATATTTTTAAAAGGATTTTCGATTAAACTACTATACACTCTCGTATGAAAACTACTATAATTGCAATTGGACTTTACCAGGTCTTTGTCCTATCTCTTTCCTTGTTTTCATCAAAGACTTCCTGTTTTCGATCACTATTCCTATCAATTTCTGTATAGACGATGACATTGTTTCTCACGTATAGTGCTTCCAAAAATCAGGGCTGCCGAGAGAAAATCCGGGCCCGGGGGATGTATAAATTCGGGCCCCTACCCCCAATTCTCTGAAGAAACACAATAATATATGTTTATTTTATGAGGGACAATTTTATCAACATTTTTAGGCTTTGTTTTTTTATTGAATCATTGTAATAATCATTAGTCACAATGAATATGAATTTATCCATCCAGGTGTCAATTGTAAATAGAGGGGAAAAAGTGAAAAAGTCGTCTAATATTTGGCTTGAACTCTTTCATTCGAACCTTAGAACAAAAACACTAAATTTGAAATTATTCATTCTCATTCGCCTTCGAACTTGTTCACATTAGAGATGCGCTTTTCTCGCTTTTTGGACTGCAACATTTTCTTTATAATTGTATCAAAATTCAACTGTTTTGCTGTTTTGAATCCCAAGCCCTGATACTCGCTCTTGTGTGGAGCACGATCAGTGAAAGTTTTTTATTCGAGCAAGAACACTAAAAGAACGTTCAGCACTAGCAACAGTTACAGGTATAGTGCAAAACACACGTAGAGCAACACATACAGTAGGAAAAATCGTCTCCAAATTTTTAACATAGATTGAATTCAACAAAGTATATGGTGATGGTTCTTCTTCGAAATTGGCTTCGTAAATATGTTTCAGATGGATAATTTCATCTTTTGATTCTGCAGAAACGTCTTATTTGTGTTTTTTGACAAGATCTGTAGCAGCATTTTGAATTTCGCTTTCGTCCATCGCTGTGAATCGCCACAAAAAATAAAAAGTCCCATATAAGTCCTTCATGGCATCAAATCGAGTAGAAATTCCCGCAATAACTGAGTCAACAATGACGCGAAAAGTGTTTTTTCTGAAATCCCACTCTTGATCGTCTGTGTTCGTGTCATCAGATTCTTCATTTTCTTCAAAATGCCTCTTTCGTTTTCTTTGCCTGGTGGAAGAGAACGTTGATGAGATTTCCAACCCATCAGCAACCGTTTTGCATTCACTTAAAATGTTTTCCCATTGGTTCCGAATCGAATTTAAGTCTGATAATAAGCTTTCAAGATTTTGAACTTCGATGTCGATGGTCGCGTCTCTTACTTGAAGAATGATGCTTCTTTCATTGATAGCTTTCAATATCTTGTACCAAATCGAGGACATTAATATGCATTCGAATTCTTTCATGTACTTCAGAATGCCGTTGACATCACTATGAGTTTCAGCCGTAAGATTGAGTTCATTTAAGCCTTCGAGTGCTTTTTGCAACCCTAGAGTATGATTGGCAAACGGCTTAACTGCTTCAATTTTGGCAGACCACCTTGTATCTGAAGGTTTATGGAGGGAACTCGGCAGACTTTTTTTGAGAATTTCCCAATGTTGTGGACTACTGCTGAATTTTAACCATTTTCTCATATGTACAGAAACAAAATTTTTAAACAGAATTGTTCTTTAGAGTCTACGCAACTTTTTCCTGAAAAAAAAAATTATTACGTTTCATAAAAAAAAAGTTACGAATGTTCAAGTGTCGCCACCTACGCAGTTTTCTCCTACAAGCCATCCGATAAGAAAAATTTGAATTTTACAATTCAAAAAAATAAAAAAACAATTCAAATTTTTCTTATCGGATGGTTTGCAGCAGTGAAATTGCCTAGGTGGCGACACTTAAACGTTCGTAACTTTTTTTTTATGAAACGTACTAAAATTTTTTTTCAGGAAAAAGTTGTGTATATATGAGAAAATGGTTAAAATTCTGTTTGTTTATTAAAAAGTTAATTTTTTATAAGTAATAAATAAAATTTTTATAAAAACCTTACTTCATATAAATTGTAAAATATTTTTTGTCCTCTCACGAAAATTTCATTAACTTTTTCTTAATGAGAAATCGCAATTTAAGAAAATACGCACATAAAAATTCACTTGTTCATAACTTTTTAAAAACTCCAAATTTTGCAAAAAAAAAAAAAAAAATGTAAGGCCATAATATTGTTTAAGTTTAATAAGTTCGTTTTTACTGTGCCCACTTGAGAAAACTTTACTCACAAATTCAAATAATAAAAAAAATGGAATTAATAAAACCTTAATTTTTTCACATAATTTCAAAATGATTTAAGATCACAAATAATTTTGTGGTTCAATTCATACTGTTTTTCAAGCACTGAGAAAAAATTAACCTGGTTAATTCAACTAGGAAATGTAATTGGTGCCAAGTTTAAAACTGGTTATTTCAACCAGAAATCTGATTGAATATAACGAAAATGAATCTAGTTAATTCAAAGCTATAGCCTCAATTGAGGCTTGTTAATAATATTTACCAGGAATCTATTTAAATTGACTAAGATTGATAAACGTATAGTCACGCATTCACATTCAGGCGCGGATCTAGAATTTTTTTCTGGGGGGGGTCACAGGATAGAAAAAAATCAAACATAACAAGAACAACCAAATAACAATATTGTTTCAACTCTATTTTTTGAAATGCGGGCTGTTTTGGGGGGGGTCATGACCCCCGTGACCCCCCCCCTTGGATCCGCGCCTGTCCACATTACCAACAAAATAAGCCGAAAATCCCTAGATCTTAAACACAATCTATGGAGGGTGAAACGATCAATTTATATTGGAACCCTATTAGGAATTTAGAAGATTTTTAGAATTTCGGAAAATTATTTTGAATTTTGAATTTCCACAGCTTTTTTCAATTTTTTAAAGATTTTCAATTTCTTCAACTTTTGGAAAATTTTATAAATTTTTGGAACTTTTTATTTGAAATTTTTCAACTTTTGAAAATTTTTGGAATTTAGAAAATTTTTACAATTTTTGAACATATTCCTAAATTCTTCTAAATGGCCCTGAGGCACACTTCTGTCTTTAGGTTCTCAACAAATTTTTTTATTTTCACATTCACCAACTTGCCTTATTAATAAAATTTGTTTCACTTAGATTTCACTTAGAATTTGGTCTTAAAAATTTAAAATTTCGAGCAAACTAAGGCTGGGGAAAAATCGATTAAAATCGATGTTCATCGATTTCTTTTGACATAGCTTACTATCGATTAATTTTGAACCCTAACGATTAAAATCGAAATCGAAATTAGGGTTCAAAATTAATCGATAGTAAGATTTTTCCCCAGCCCTAGGAGGGGAGAATTCCGATTTTATCGATGATAATCGATTTTGTTACCAAAAAACATCGAAAACATTGATGTTTTTTTAACGATTTTTCCCAGCTCTAGAGCAAACAATTTTACGTACTAATTAATTGTCTGACTTTTCACACACAATCGTTAACAGAAACGAAACGAAACGTTAAGTGCGCGCGAATCTACAAAGCAAAGGTCACTAGATATGTATGTTTCTCAAGAAAAATTTCAAATCTTGCGAAGCATGCCTTGAGACATTCTTACCGGTTAGAGAGTTAGATTCGAACAAATTTTTTTAAAAAGCTTTTGACTCTCAACTTTAAGCTAACTATGAGTTGAAAACTTATATTTTTAGAAAAAAATTTGTAAAAACACTAATTGTATTTTATGGTAAAAAAGCAAAAATTTTTTTGCCGTGCCTCCGATTTACGGGCCCCATTGCAAAGCCCGGGCCCGGGGGGTTTTTCCCCCTCTCCCCCCTCTCGACGGGCCTGGCAAAAATATCTAAACTCTTTGGAGACTGAGAGTAAAGGTCATTACATATATGGCACACTCTCAAATGACCTAAAAACATTTTCTCTGTGGAGCCGTACTAACCAAGTCGATTTAAGGGTTAAGCCTAACCCAAAATAGACGAGACGAGACATAACGAGTAAGTTCGAGTGTATGTAAACCAATGTTGATGGCCAAAATGAACCAACGTAACTGATCGAAAGTGAACGAAACATTTTGACGAGACGTAAGAGTTCCGTAAGAACCGAACTTCAAAACGTTGCTACTCGTCATAACAGCTCTTTCGGTTCGTTGGCTGCCGTAACATTTTGGGTTAAATATCAAAACAGACGAAACGAGTGCAAACGTTCGTTCAATTGCTACCGTCCCGTCACGTCTATTTTGATTAAGGCTTTATCTGTAAGGTTATCTGTTGCTTCTCTCCACCTTTTAAAAATTTGATTCCCCAGTTCATTGTTTAGAAGGGGGGTCTGTCTTACACACCATATAAGTTGCAGGGTGTTCAATAAAGTTCCTTTAGAGTAGAAGTTGCAAACAAAGATTTCCTCAAAACTTTTTGATTAATCGAGTTAGAGAATCAATATGAGTGCACCATAATACTATCTAAAAGGTCACGATTGAAAGTTTTGACCTGCGTCATATACTTTTCCAAGCAAAGTAGGCAGTGCCATGCCTCTAACCGGAAAATTCAAAAAAATCCGAAGCTATCTGCCCCAAAATTAGCGGACGAAGTGCGTAAAGAGATTGGAAAATAATGCAGCGCTGAAACCATCCGACGTGTGCTTAGAAAACATGACTATAATGGTCGAGTAGCTCGCAAGAAGCCATTCATTAGCATGAAAAATCGACAAAGCCGGCTGAAATTCGCTACTGAGCATGTTTCTAAAGATTTAGACTTCTGGAGGACAGTAATTTTTTCTGACGAATCTAAATTTAATATATTTGGCTCAGATGGAAGGAATTACGTATGGCGAAAACCAAATACGGAACTAAATAAAGAAAATTTGCGCGCGACTGTAAAACATGGCGGCGGTGGCGTTATGGTCTGGGCCTGTATGTCAGCAGCCGGCACTGGAAATTTAGTCTTTATTGAAGGAAACATGGACAAAAATGTGTATCTTGATATCCTTAAAGAAAATTTAATCCAAAGTGCTGTAAGACTCGGAATAAGAGACAAGTTTCGGTTCTATCAGGACAATGACCCGAAACACAAGGCAGGGATTGTGCAGACCTGGCTAATTTGGAAATGTCCACACTTGATGGCACCACCGGCACAGTCACCTGACTTGAACGTCATTGAAAATTTATGGTCTTTGTTGGAAGATAAAATTCGAAACCACACCATATCTAACAAGAACGATTTAAAAAAGGCATTGCAGGAAGAATGGAGTCAAATCACCCCAGAAACCACCCAAAAGTTAGTGGAATCTATGCAAAACAGACTGAAGGCTGTTCTAAACCAAAAGGGCTACCACACCAAATACTAATTTTATAGAAATAAGCAAAAAAATATACTAATTTTAAGTTTTGACTGAACTGTATCAAATAAGCTGTGACCTGAATTTTACCTGTGCTTTTAAGTTTTTTTAATTTAGTTGTTAAACAACAAACTTTTAAAATAAATAAAACACATACTTTAAATAAAATGCTCAAATGATTAAAATTGCGTTTACAATTTTTCAATAACCTTTCCAGTTTCAAAGATATAGTGATTCGAACTTTAAAAAAGGTACTGCATCAAATAAGCTGTGAGCCACTGTACATTTTCACGGCTAAGCAAATGCGCAGATTTTGATGAAATTTGGTTTCAAGATAGATTGAACTCTAAGAAAGATTATCAAAAACTTAAAGTTCTTTAAGAGGGCGTTTTGCCGCCCTTTTAAATGAAAAGATTCGGCTGAGTTGCTACACCGATTTTGATGAAATTTGGTATGGAGATAAATCAGTATTGGCATTTGGGTTTTGTGGAAATGTACTGAATGAAGAGTTGAAATGTTTTTTTTTTTAGATGTCGAGTGTATTTTGTCGACATGAACATGAAAAAGTTACTTCAAATTACAAAAGTTCACCAAAATTTTAACTTTTTTACAAAAAAAAAGGTCAGTAAAGTAACCCGACGGGAGTAACCCGACATTATTCGTTATAAATTTACTAAAAAATGGAAATTCTTTAGAAATTGCCCAAATGAACTGAAACCCTGTTGAATATACTTAACACGAATTTTCACGACGGAAATGTACCAAAAAAAGTACAAATGTAACGAAAATGCCATCACTGAGATAGATTGAATCCTGAGTAAAAATATCTGTTTTGAAGAAAAAATGTTTTCACTGCTAAAATTAAGGACCGATTTTGATTAAATTTGGCACAGAAATAGATTGAGGCCTGAGTAAAGGTATTCGTTTTAAAGTGGACGATGCCACGGTATGGAGATAGATTGAACCTTGAGAAAAGGTATTTGTGCTTATCTGATCCTTAGCTAAGCTAATCGACAGATTTTGATGAAATTTAGTATGGAGATATGTATATTGACCTCTAAGGAAGTGACAGAGATAGGGAAACATAATGCGCTGATTTTTATTCTTGGAAGCGATGGCAAAAAATATATGTTTTATATTCGTTTTTTAATACCAAACAAACAAAAAATATATAATTTTATATCACTATAATTTTGTCACTATAATGGATGAATTGTAACCACTGAGCGAACTCTAGTCTTTATTATTATCCAAAGTGACTGTTGAAAAACCTACTTCACTCATTAATTTTGGTTTTTTTTTTTTGTAATAAAAAATTAATCACCCAAAATATTTTTTGCAAAAAAAAAGATTCGTTGAGTGGAGTAAAAGCTAAAAAGTCACTTTGGTTTTGATTGAGATAAGTTTCGACCCTGGAGTTTGTGCGCACTTAAAACTAAAATATTTATTTTTAATGAATTTCAGTTTGTTGCTCACTCAAATGTACAACAACTTTTGGCCAGCATATGGTATGAGGGTTTACCTGGATTTCGGCGAAAAAATATGGCACTACAAGCAGTAGATATTATACGCATAGGTATGCAAAATAAATACATACGTCCATAGACTTTTCTCAAAATGACTTTTTCGTTTCAGGAATCATGTTTCCATTCTTATCACTGGCATACATATTAGCACCCTACTCTAGTGCTGGACAAACTATGCGCAAACCATTCATTAAGTTCATATGCCACAGCGCGTCGTATTTTACATTTTTATGTAGGTCGAAATGTTGTATCTATTTTTTTTCAATCAATCAATGTGAGCATTCTTAAACTCTTTTTTAACCCAGTTTTGCTGATGCTGGCCTCACAACGTATTGAAACTTTTATTGGCGGTTGGTTTTGGACCGATTCGGACACCGTACTCTCGCAAGTTGAAGAGATGCCCACCAAGCGTGGTGCTAAGCCCACTTTTATTGAGTGGCTTATATTGGCTTGGGTTAGTGGTAAGTATTTTACACCAATTGACAATTCGATCAACAATATTACAACCCCTTTCCGGCGACAGGACTCATTTGGAGTGAAGTCAAACAACTCTGGGATGTCGGTTTGCAGGAGTATCTGAACGACATGTGGAATGTCATTGATTTTGTTACAAATTCCTTGTATGTTGCAACAGTTGCTTTGCGCGTTGTGTCATTTTTTCAGGTTTAAAAGAAAAAAAAAATTATAAACATCCGCTAATTTGACGTTTTTCTTTCACTTTCAATTTGCAGGTGCAAAAAGAAATGATGGTCAGTAAAAATGCTGCTGACTTACCGCGTGAGCGTTGGGACACTTGGGATCCAATGCTCATTTCGGAAGGCCTCTTTAGTGCGGCAAACATTTTCAGTAGCCTCAAATTGGTTTACATCTTCTCGGTGAATCCACATTTGGGGCCACTGCAAGTGTCGCTGTCGCGCATGGTTATGGACATAATGAAATTTTTCTTTTTGTATGTCTTGGTACTGTTTGCATTTGGCAGCGGTCTAAACCAATTGCTGTGGTAAGTATTAAATCCTGAGAGTAGTACATAGGCCAAATTTGAAAAGATATAACTGTATTTGCCTGAATATTTTGTTAAGTAATATTTTTGAAGGATTTTAGGATGTTCTTTGGAAACTAAATGGCTCCGCACGTAATCGATTTCGCAAATGATATAATGATAAGAAGCAAAGGACTGTCCCTAAAAAATTTTTTACTTTTATTATCAGTTATAAAAAAATACCCAATAAACTCTTTGGTTTTTTTTTTTTTTAATTAATAATGGCTAGTGTGAAGAATATAAATAACTAAAAATTACTCGTAATTAACAATTTTTTTTTCATACAAATTTCTAACATTTTTCTTATGGCTCTTCATTAAATTTTGTACAGTTGGGTCATCGACAGTACGAATCTTTTCCACTTAAGTCTGAAGTCTCATAAGTTTTTTGCAGTCTTACCACTCTTTCGAAGATCTATTTTCATTAGAGCCCAATATCTCTCAATTGGGCGAAGCTATGGGTAGATGGGCGGATTTTCTTTTTTTGGTACGAAATTGATTTTTTTACTTTGATACCATTCCATCGTAGCTTTAGAGTAATGAGAGGTTGCTAAATCGGGCCAGAACATCACTGTACCCTCATGTGCACGAATAAATGGTAGAACACGTTTTTCGAGGCACTCGCCTGTATAAACTTTTGAATTGATTGTGCCTTGCGTAACAAAGAAGCTGCTTCTGAGGCCACAGGCATATATGGCATATGGCCTGCCAAACCATATATTGCTTCGGAAATTTCAAAATTTTTTTTCTTTGAATTTACTAGCCACATGCCCCTTCTTTGGTGACGTATAATATTCGTGCCCAGGTAGCTGCTTAAAATCAGCTTTGACGTAAATTTCGTCGTCCATAACGCAGCAATCAAATTTAGTCAGGTCCCTTACATACAATTTTCGGGCTCGCATCTGAGCAACCAACTCCTTTTCATCAGAACGGTCTGGTACTTTTTGAACTATATATGTCTTCAACTTACTTTTTCCTTTATCATTTGCACAGTATATTTTGATATACCTGCTGTAACCGCCATATCTCGCACTGAGGTATTGGGATTCTGTTTAAAAAGACGCTTCACCTTCGCCACTACTCTTGAGTTTAAAAATTCTGATTTTCTGCCTGAACCTTTTTTTCGTGAAACTGGTAGACCCTTCTTGTAATTAGAAATAACCGTAAAAACAGTTCTAGCTGTTGCACCAACTATTTTTGCTAAATAATTTAATTCTGGATTTAGCAGGTATGTGTACAAAATGATTTCGCGGACTTTTTGTTGCTTGCTCGACATCTTCGTCGTTAAAAGTGCTATCACCAAGTGTTATACATCATATCAAACGTCACTTTAAGTGGAACAAATATTGCGTCAAAAATTCATTAAAAAGAAATGTGTGATATCAAAGAGATTACAAAAGCAATTGCATTAAAATGTAGAAGTTTTGCCATATTTTTTGCTGTGATTCTTAACTGATCAACACAAGAAATAGAACATAGTAGGCTTGCCGACTACTAAACTTCGGCTAACAAAGCTTACTGATGATATGGCGTAGCGGTCATTGAAACTAGTATAAGCAGCTCGTTGCCCATTTCAACGCATTTTGCGCTAGTAATTTTTTTGTGGTTTTTTGCACTAAAAGTACTGAACAATATGCTCTGTACAAAAATATTATTATGAAATTCGTTCTAAAAACACAATTGAAAAAATATTGTGTCTCTTTAGACCAGTGGTCGGAAGAACGTAAATATCAAATATTTTCTTACCCTCAAAAGAGAGGGAAATAAAAAAAGCACCAATAACTGCGAAAAGTTTTTGCACGTTATAAAACGTCTTTCTTTATGAAATTTATGACTTACTTACTTACTTACTTAGATGGCCATAACAACCCGTTGTCAGGTTACGGCCGACCTCATTAGCTCTCGCCAGGAGCCTCTGTTTTGCGCTCGCCTTCTCCAATCATTAATGCCAAGCGTGGTTAGGGCTTCCTCAGCTAGGTCTATCCACCGGAGGCATGGTCTCCCTCTTCGTCATTGACCGGGGACCTTCCCTTCGAATACCTTTTTCGCTGGAGCTTCTTTATCCATACGATGGACATGACCCAGCCAGCGTAGTCGCTGTATTGTTATACGCTTAACTATGTCAATGTCGGCGTAGAGCTCATACAGCTCGTGGTTCATTCGAATGCGATAGTCGTCGCCAACTCGAACAGGACCAAAGATTTTGCGGAGAACTTTCCTCTCGAACACCCCAAGAGCGGCTGCGTCTGTTGTCGAAACCACCCATGCCTCAGCGCCATAAAGAAGCCCAGGTAGAATGAGCGTCTTGTAGAGTGTTAGCTTTGTCGATCGAGAGAGAGCTCTGCAACGTAATTGCTTATTGAGACCGTAGTAGCACCTATTAGTAATTGTTATTCTCCGCCTAATCTCCAGACTGACATCATTGTTGCTGGTTACGGCAGTGCCAAGGTAAATGAATTCCTTGACAACTTCTAATTTACAGTTGCCCCCTGTAACATGAGAGTCCAGATCCCGTGCTCTCTTGTTGTTGTTAGTAGGCATCATGTATTTCGTCTTGCCCTCGTTTACCGTCAAACCCACTTTGGCTGATTCCTTTTCAATAGCAGTGAAAGCAGCAGTAACATCTCTCTTACTCCGACCGATAATATCAATATCATCAGCGTACGCAAGGAGCTGAACACCTTTGAAGAAAATGGTGCCATTATGATGCACACCGGCTTTTCATACGATCCCCTCCATAATAAAATTGAAGAGATCGCACGAGAGCGGGTCGCCTTGTCTGAAACCTCGCTCGGTGTTAAAAGTTCCGGAGAGGTCATTCCCTACCTTGACGGCGTTACACGTATTGCTCAACGTCATCCTGCAGAGCCTTATCAACTTTGCAGGTATACCGAACTCAGACATTGTTGCGTATAGGCAATTCCGCACTGGGCTATCGAACGCAGCTTTATAATTGACGAAGAGATGGTGAGTGTCAATTTGATATTCATGGGTTTTCTCCAGGATTGGGCGTAGTGTAAGAATCTGGTCTATGGTAGATTTACCAGGTCTAAAGCCACACTGATAGGATCCGATCAGTGTTTCTGTATGCGGCTTCAATCTTTCACACAATACGCTCGAGAGGATCTTATATGCAATAGAAATAAGACTGATACCCCTGTAGTTGGCGCAGATTGTCGGGTCTCCTTTCTTTATTACAGGACAAAGCAGGCTGAGATTCCAACCGTCGGGCATGCTTTCCGCTAGCCATATTTTGCTGATGAGTTGATGCATGCACCTTATCAATTCATCGCCACCAGCTTTAAACAACTCAGCTGGCAGGCCGTCAGCACCCGCTGCTTTGTTGTTTTTAAGTCGCTGGATAGCAGCTCGAACCTCTTCATGGCTAGGTGATGGTACTTCCACTGCGTTATCATCGATTGGTGGTATCGTACTGCATTCTCTCTTGGCGGAATTGGTGGAATCATCACCCGTAAGCAAGTTGGAGAAATGTTGCCTCCATAACCTCAGTACACTCTGTGTATCTGTAACCAGATTTCAATTTTCGTCTCTACAAGTGGATGCTCCGGGTTTGAAACCTTGAGTTAGACGCTTAATTTGTTGATAGAATTTTCGTGCATCCTTCTTGCCCTGGAACACCTCAAGTTCCTCACGCTCACGCTTTTCTTGCTCCCTTTTTTTACGTCTGAAAATGCACCTCTCTTCCTTCCTCTTTTCGCGGTAGTTTTCTCGCATGGCTCGCGTTGCGGCTGACTGCAGGGTCTTCTTGTATGCGGCGTTTTTTGCAGCAGTCGCATCGCGACACTCCTGGTCATACCATTGGTTTCGAGGTTGTGGGCGTCGGAAACCAATGACTTCCTCGGCAGCAGCACGCATGGAGTGGGAGATGTGTGTCCAAAGTCCACCGTTGCATGCCCGTGCTTACATTCTTCGCATTGCATAGCCGCATGCGGATCTTAGCTGCAACAAGATAGTGGTCGGAGTCAGTGTTGACCCCCCGAAATGTACGCACATCCAGAACGCTTGAAGCGTGCCTTCCGTCGATCACAACATGATCAATTTGGTTTTTCGTTTTTTGATCCGGGAATAGCCAGCTGGCTTTGTGAATGCGAGGTGTTGAAATCTGGTGCTACTAACTACCATGTTTCGCGCCGCGGCGAAGTCGATCAGTCTCAGACCGTTGTTTGAAGTGGTCTCGTGGAGACTGAACTGACCGACTGTAGCGCCAAAGATTCCTTCTCTTCCGACCTTCGCGTTAAAATCGCCGAGGATTATTTTTACATCGTGGGTCGGACAACGGTCATACACGTCCTCTAGGCTCGCGTAGAAATCATCCTTGGTGGCATCGTCCTTTTCCTCCGTCGGGGCGTGCGCGCAAATTAGGCTTATGTTGAAGAAATTTATGAACTATCACTAAAACTCGCTAGCAGATTAAGCATTGTGCATTGCCAAACAAATTTCCAGCGAAAAAATATTTATTTTGCCATTTGAACATTTTTTCAGTGCATTAGCGAAATAATCAGCTCATTTTGTAATTTGCTTACTCTCGCTTATTCTCTTCGTTTGCTCGCGAGCATATGGGGTGCCGACCACTGTTTTAGACCTATAAGATTATCATGTAGACTGTAATCAAACAAAATAAAAAGCGAAATTTTTTTCTGGGACAGTCCTTATTACCACAGACCATTAGCGAGAAATCCAATTTTATTTTTTGAAAATGAAATGTTGTAAATTGAAGCTTTTTTTATTTTTTAAAGTAATCAAACATGGAGAATAGGGTAGGTTAGGTTAGAGTGGCGGCGTAGCAACCAAGCTAGAAACCATTAAGTAGCACTAATGTGCCGTTTTTAAAACCACATACGTGACCCTGCAAAGCTTGTAAGAAGATTGTCAAGGAATTTTAATAGGAACCCTGGTAACGATAAAAGCTATATCCAGTTAGTCCAGTTGAGGTAGTTAAGCAGCGATCCGATTTCAGTTTCAGCCAATTCGCTGAGGTTGTTAAAGAAAGCTTGCCTTAGATATCTGAGCCTAATTCTGGCGATGGCCGGACAAATGCTCAACAGATTCTTTCTCGTTAACATTCAGACGACTACGGCAATGCATACAGCATGCTTGCCGATAGTCCAATGTCCAGTGCAAGTCGCGGTGATTTTGCGATGTCTTTGCGACTCTTGGGCAATAGGTCAGTGGTTTTTGAATTATTATATGATGGCCATATTGCTCTGGATGTTTTGCAGATTTGCAAGGATCTCCAAATCTTTGCTGCCTCGGATAGAAAAAGCGAGAAAGCTTTTTCTTTCAGGACATCGGAGTGTGCACGAGCTCTGAGGCTCCGGTTTCGTGAAGAGAGGAACAGTGTCTTGCTAATTCATACGCCCTTTCATTACCCTCAATATTCCTGTGGAAGCTATGTCGAGCTGACGCCTCAGCCTAGCTAGTTCCATCCTGCATAGTACTATTAACTTAGATTTTATCGTTTCCGAAAAGATTGAGAAATTTCTGGGTCTTTTGAGTAGACCCCCACACCTACCCTGTTGTCCATCTTTGACCCATCGGTGTGTATGGTGTTTTCAAAATTTAAGTCGATAGTTCTCCTGAAAGTTAAGTCTCTAAGTCGGACCGCACTATAGGACGCTGTTGCTTTGATGAAGACTTAAGGAAGTATCAGGTTTAGGAGGACGTTGAGAGATTTTGTGGGGCAAGATCTCATTGCCCCAATATGGATTATACAAGAGATTTTTATTTTAAAGTCCCAGATATCATATTTAAATTAAACTTATTTCGACATAAGCGATTCTGAAATTTTCATATATGTTATCTTTTGATGAAAAGCTCCTTATATACTTTATCCATTTAATTTCATAAAACTGTTAACTCTCTAAAACAAAACTTATATAAATTTACCATAACACTGTGTGGAAAAGTGAGAGTTAAATAGCGGAGGAAAATCGACTGACAACAACCTAGGGCAATTAGGAGTCGCTGAGCTCGAATCTGCCATAAGATTTTTGCCAGCGTTTTGAGATAACGGTAAATTAAACTGATTTTGACACGGTTACAAACGCTCTCTGCGCCTTTTTCTTACTTTATCTCTGAGAGCTTTGTATTTTGAGACAAAGTTTTTTCTCATGAGCCCCCTTATAGAGCATTTTATTTGAAGTTTGTCCCATATGCAAATTTTTTCAGAAAATTTGACTAAAATGGTTCAAAATGCTGGGGGTTAAGTAAGGAGTGGCACTGAACGTGTATTATAAATTGAAAAATTGATTTCTCTTTTCATGAGGAAAACTAGTAACTCAGACACTAAGCTTCTCAGAAAAAAAAGTTGTAGAAGAGCGTTTATATCCGTGCCAGATTCAGTTCCCATACAGACTTTTGGTCAGCACAATATTGGACTGAAGGTCAATTTAAGAGATATCGGGGATCGAAAATTGATTGATCGGTTAATTTATATGGATTTCGAAAGCCTAAATATAAAATAATTATTGCGATGGACGGGAAAATAATGAAATCGACCTTTGCCTTTGAAATGTTTACATATGGCAAAAACATTACCAACAAAAGAAACATATTGAACTATTCTTAAAAAAAAAAACATAGCTGCAATATCAATAAATTCTTAAAAAATAAATCATTTAAGGTACTATGCTGATTTAGAAAAGAAACGTTGTCCGGAGGTATCTCCAAATAATGCCTATGTTACAATAAATGGCACCGCCGATCCAAATGCCTGTATAGTTTGGCGACGTTTTTCCAAGTAAGTTATTATATCGAAACAAGGTACTCGTAATCTTTGCAAAGTCTAAACTATAAAGCATTTCTTATACTGATATTTCCTCAATCTTTTAAATAATTTAAGTCTTTTTGAAACAACACAAACTCTGTTTTGGGCAGTTTTTGGTCTGATTGACTTAGACAGTTTTGAATTGGATGGCATTAAAATTTTTACACGCTTCTGGGGTATGTTAATGTTCGGCACCTACTCTGTGATCAATATTGTTGTGCTGCTGAATCTGCTAATAGCCATGATGAATCATTCGTATCAGTTGATTTCGGTAAATAAAAACTTTTATGATGTAAAACAAGTGTTGTATATAATTAAGTTTAATACCATATTTTGTCCTTTTTATGTATGTAGGAGCGTGCAGATGTAGAATGGAAATTCGCGCGCTCAAAATTATGGATAAGCTACTTTGAAGAAGGTGGGACTACTCCACCACCATTTAATATAATACCAACACCAAAATCAATTTGGTATGCATTTAAATGGACGAGACGTATATTTTGTAGTGGATCTTCAGCCGCTAGACGTGAACATCTTAAAACAATACGTGTAAGTTTGAAAAGTTTTACGTTCGTACAAGTCTTACATATTATACGGAGCTGCCGACTGCAGGACTTATCATACATATCAAAAGTATCGAATACTCTTAAGAGATTGAAGCTGTGCTAATTGGGTTGACATTAAAAACAACCCCATATTATCTGCAGATAAAACCTTGAGCGATTTCGCTCACACCTTTCTATTGCATTTAATATCCAATACTCGAAAGTAATATCTAAAATGTTCAGAATCAAGTAGAATTAGGATAGATAGAGGCAGTACTATCTTTTTTGTGTTAAAAATAGCTATATGTTGAATAGAACCTATGGGGAAGGCATAGTGATCGTGAGCAAATCTGTATACTAAAACTTCTCTTTTCGTTTTTTTTTTCATTATGACCATGCTACAACAGCGTAAGGCACAACAGGCCAACGATCGAGACTTCAAGTATCAAGTAGGATAAATATTTTCCATACTTTTCTTTCACATAAATATATTAACTTTTCTTTATCTCTCAAATCGCACAGCAAATTATGCGAAATCTTGTACGCCGTTATGTTACAGTGGAGCAACGTAAGGCTGAATCACAAGGTGTCACTGAAGATGACGTTAACGAAATAAAGCAAGATATATCAGCCTTCCGATGTGAATTAGTAGAAATTTTGAAAAATAGTGGAATGGACACTAATGTAACTGCTGGACAAGGTGGAGGTAAGTGTACTTTTGATTTTATAATTCAATGCATTAAATTTTTCATTGGAAAGGTGGTGGAAAAAAGAATCGTCAAAAGGAACGTCGCCTAATGAAGGGATTTAATATTGCTCCACCCGGTTCTACGGGTTCACTTGCTCCAGTAGCTGAATTCTCGACCTCTTTGGATCAGTATGATAATCAAAATGAGATTTTAACCTCAACACTGTCCAGTCTTTTTACACCTACTTTTATGCATAAGAAAAACAACTGCTGCCCAAATGATGGCTGCAACACGCAGGGAAATGACAAGGAATTACCGCCGCCAACTACTGCCGTACAAACGACTAACAAATACAATAAATCAACTTTGAAACCGTACAATAAACGGATTGCTGGACATAAAAAACGTTGGGGTGAGTATTTGAAATATCGTTTTATGGATAAGAATTGTATATTGATGATTCAAAATACAGTAATTGGGCTAGATAAATAAAAAAGAAATTGCAGAATTCTTTAAAAAATTGCTCATCACTTACGAAAAAATGTTGGCCAGTACAAAAAAAAAAAAATGTGAAATTCTTTTGAAAATCTAAGAATACATATTCATCATAGTCATGTTTTGTCTTTAGTCTTGCTCGTAAAATCTATATACAGTAGACACTTGCAACTTAGAACCACTTTGTTTTTCGGGTAATTCTAATATCCGAAATGTTCTAATTTTTGGAAGTTTCTTTTTTTGGTTTCCAAAGACAAAAGCACTTTCACTTTAATAAGCTTTCGTATTCACGTGTCAATGAAGACTGCCCAAATACTTACATGTGTATTAAACATTCATATGCGTATGACCAGTAATACGTGCTTATATAAATATGAGAATGGTGATTCCCCGTTTTAGTTTTTTTTTTTTAAGTTTATAAAACAAAAACTGCAATCGCCCTTGTGCAACCTGTGCGACCTCGAACTTGGTCATAGTGTAGTCTTATTGAGTGGACTGTGAAAGCCTAGATCCAAATGCTTTCGGTGGATGTTTGAATGGCCTTTCGAATGGTTGCAATTATTTTTCGAAAACTTTAAGCTTTGATCTTGATTTTTCAAAATCAAAAATAAATAAAACTTTTTTTTAAAGATCGATACTTTTGAATTTTCTTTTATGTTCTGTTAAATCTCCGAGACCGTTCTTTTTGGCACTACTTTTAGCGGTGCACAAGAAAGACCTTCTGGACTTCCTGCAGAAATGTTAACGCATTACTCATTATTACCCTTACATTCCATAAAGATTATTTCCCAACAGTAATTTTTGATCGCGGAAGAGTCATATTTCAGTTGCCGAGACGATGGCTATAGTTTGATCGGGAAGAATCGAAGCCATGGTCGAGCTAAGATGACAATTTCGTTTTTTTTTTTACAGCAGACTCTTCAAACATGGTTTTTCTTGAAGTTAAGACTATTTTGAATTAATATTCAAGGAGGAACAATTAAAATTCAAATTGAGACATAGTTAAAATTGCATTTAAGTTAAAAAAAACATGAAATGTTACATATAAAGTTAAATAAAAAAATAGCTATCTGAATTTTAATTGAACAACCTTGAATATTAATGGCTGAAAGATGTACTCAAAAAAAAAAAAAAAAACGAGGCCAGCTATAAAGCTAATTCTGGCCGATTTGCACATATGATCCCATAGAGAGTTCAAAGATTGATCGCGAAAAACTCGTAAAAAAACTTAAACTAAACTTAATATTTTTATAGAATAAAATAATAAAGTCTTCATAAACTTAATGAATGAATGTTGCAACAAGCGTTCTCGCGTTATTAATACGTTGCTTTTAAATTGCTTGCAACTATTTCAATCTTAGTGCTTGGTCCTATGAAAACCGACAAGATATTGAAGTTCTTCATAGTCGTGCCTGGGCAAAACGTACAGCGCGCGGGACTGCGGCAGAATGAGAATAACTTTTCATATACGTATATAAATCAGAGAGCGTAAAATTTAATTCAGTTTGCTTTGAAAAGCGAACAGAGCACAACTACACATGCATTTAAGAACATTTAAGAGAAACACACGTGTAGTGGTGCCCAGCTCTGTTCATTGCTCATATGATAAGAATATATAAAAACAAATTTTCCAATTTAATTTTTTAACCCAAAGGTACTCTCATTGAAGCAGCTAAAGTTGGCAATGTTTCAAAAATGCTTGGCCGCTCTAAATCAGAAGATTCTGTTTGCAATTCATCCAATAATTCTTCACCAGTTCATGGTCAAGTGCGTGTTACCTACTCACAAAACTGTGGACAACATTATCAGGAATCGACAACATCTATTGAGCAGAACGTCAATAACAATGCAAAGGATCATCATCATCACGGCGGTGGCTCACATTTCTTCCACACAACAACGGGTAACCACAACTCCCTAGTAAGCATTGTGGTGCAAAAAATTCGTTAAACATTTGCGGCAAACTCGCAGCAAGTTTTTCGCAACTATGCGTATACATTCGCTTTGGCGAATCAAGTAAAGATGAACGTTTGGCAAATAATCTACAAATACAGCACATTTGCAACGGGATAAGCTCCACCAAGTTTTATGTAGTGTTCATTCGGTGCACTGCACTGCTAAACTTCACGGAAAACTTTCTGTTGCAAATATGCTGTGAATTCGCCATCGAGTGAGCCTAGTATTTAATTTTCAAATCGAAAATTTGCCGCAAATTTTCCAGAACTATTTTGCACATCAGTGCTCATCGATTAATGTTTTTACAATTTAAGGTAAAAAGTTCTCTCATTAATGTATATTGTGCTATTTTGTAGGTTTAACTGCTATTGCTGCTTTGAAAAAGAAACGTAAGAAGTTTTCATCAAGCAAAAATATTTGTCCTGTTACCGAATCGATATCAGCTGTAAATGGATCAGAGGCTTTAAGCGACAAGGTTTTGTATATAAATAGATAATATTGGCGTCAACTACTAAAGCACCACTACCCGCACTTGAAATCTAAATGTTATTTGCACCCAGTTAAGTGAGCATGATCCGTACGCATAGTAGGTCCTTTTTAAAGTATCTTCCTACAACAAACGTTAGGTGTTTCTAAGTAAGCATCAATTAGGTATAATTAAGATAAACCAACATTAAGATTATTTAGTCGTATTATTTATAGATAATAAAATATTGCTTTGACTGTTACTTGCATGTGCTCACTAATTAAGTAATTTTCAAATGTGTAAGAGTCTTAAGTATAGAATGCCTAATAAAGCTACTAAAATTTTATTTTACAATTGATAGTTTAAGTATGGCTAGTATTCGAAAAAAGCTTCAGTCGCCAGATTCCGGGTGGGCCTGGATGTGAGAACCCGACAAACAAAACTTCGTTCAATAACTCGAAAAATGAGCCACAAGTAGAAAAATATGTTCAGACAAATGTTATAGAGGAGACATCGATTTCATGTCCAAAAAATCTCAACATTTTTAATTTTTTTTGTGGCCTATATTGCAGAATGGGTTTTGATGGAAATTCTCCCAAAATTTCAGCATAGTACATAAATCAAACCTGCAATTCATATGGAAAAAACGAAAAAGCAGAAAAACGAATGTCAGATTTTTCCTATGAATTGTAATTGGAAACAATTCACAGGTTTGATCTAGGCTGCTGAAGTTTTGGGAGAATTTTCTTCAAACTCGCTTTTATAATATAGTCCCATAGGCCGTAAAAAAACCCTTTCGGGTGTATTTTTTCCGCATTTTCAGTCACACGAAAAATGTGGGCGTGAGTAGACAACAGTGGGTTGCCTCTTACTGGTTTGAGTTAAGAAGCTCAAATTTCGGGACAATTATTTTTAAGCCTCAAGCTAAAACGTAGGGAAAATAAAAACAATCAAAAAAAAATTTTAAATAAATATCCTTATGTATTTGTTACTGGCCAAACTAGTCTTTAGCATAAACTAGTTTTTCTTAGGCTGAGCTACTTCATCCGAAGAGTGTTAGGATGAGCCAGTTTAGCCTAGGAAGATTTTAGTATGTTAGGATGCTGTGAAGCCGGTATTGGTTATATTGAAGGATATAAGCCCTGACCCGCTGCCGAAGGCCTCTTACATACCCTAAGATACTAAAATTTCAAGAAAACTGGGATTGAGGGTGTTAAGATAAATAATTATCCACGTTTATCCTAGGCCAAACTAGTTCAGAGAGATCACCATTGACAACAGCTGTGATTTGTTTACAAAAAATTTAAAATTTGTGCAATATTCATATTTTTTTTGTTCATACATGGTTTTGCTAGTTTCAAGTAATTATTTTTTTAAGTAATTATTTATTATTTGTGTTGTTTTTTGTTTATATAATTTAATTGTTGTAAAAATGTTTTTCTAAGAGATAAGATATATTGGTAATGCAATTTCATATGATTGACACCAATAAAGCTTTTCATTAAATTAGACCTTGAGCCTACTTCAAAGTTTTAAGCTCTGACAAAAAAAGAGGTAAAAATTATCATTAATTTCCTACTTTGTCAATAATTTTAATTTTTGAAGAAGTCCAAACTTCAAATGTTTAAGAACAAACAAATAATTTTGTTGGCGATGAACAGCTTAACTTAGAGTTTTTTACGAAACTGCGAGCACCATTCCATTTGACAGTTATTATTTCAATTAGAGTAAAGATTTTTTAAAAAAAAGTTTTCGAAAACCATAGGAAATTCTCACAAAAATTGCGTTTTTGCATTAAAAATTTGTGTATGTATTAATTTAACAAGTATCTCTTAGAAAAATGTATGTATGTATATTTCATCCGTTATTAAAACGATATAATTAATTCAAATAAATATTTGTTGAAAAACTTACATACAACACTTATTTGCACATTTCTGTATGTAAACACATGCAGCACATACATATGTATGTACAGATCTTTACATTTACGAGTTACATACAAATATTTTACAAAACATTCATTTTCATTTTTCGTAGTCTCTGAAGCGTGTCTCCAGCTATCCAGCCGCAACGGCCGATGGTAGCGCACAAATCAAGGATGCGATTAACCCAGCAAAACCACGTCGACACGAGCAAACACAAAGTCAACATGACTCAGTAGAGACATCACATGAATTCACGCTTTCCAACGAGATACAACATTTGGATCCATCCAATACATCCGTCAATTCGCGTGAACCTTTAATAAATAGTAGTTATGCCTCAAACGGAGTAATTGCTTAGTGCAAATAAGTTTTTAAAAATAAAATTTTTTAAAATTGACATGAGTATGGCAAAATTGTAAACTGCACTTAATCCGACCACTAAAGTGCTTTCATTTTACACTTTTATAAGCAACCTAAAGCGAAAACTAATATAAATAACCTTACAAAAATTAAAAAAAAAGATGAATTTTAAAGTGTCAACAAATGCAACATTTTATTATTTTTGTGGTCGAATAAAAGTGCAGTATTAAATAACATCTCAGTCATGAAGCAATTAAATCAAAAACGATAAAAATTGTTTAAGAAACCCATATTTGGAAAAGGTTTTAGATCTGGTTTTATAGTGTGTAGTTGAAATATTATCAGAGATGTTTGTATGACAAAAAAAAAAACACACAATATTTTAATAACACATTTAATCCTAGAACGACACACTAGGTCGTGGGACGTCAGGCAAATATTTCAGTTGGCTGCCATTTCCATCCGACTAAATTCTGCGTTTTCAGACTTTTATATAAAAATTTTTGAGATCATAAGCAAACGACGGACGTTTCGCTTAGCTATTGAATTGTAAAAGCTTGAATTTAATTTTTTGCGTGGCACGCACTAGTCGAGCCCTAGTTCCGTGATTTTTTGAATGACAAGTCAATTTTTTTTAAGCGCATTTCATAGGTAAATCACATTTAAAATTTGTTTGGCAATTTTTTTATTTAATATTTAGCACAGTGTTACGTTGAAAGCAAACAAAGAGATAATTCAGAATAAATGGTAACATTTCCTTGCAAGTTTTTAAATTTGTTTTCATCAGTACTTATTTACTGTCCACAGTCATTACACGATAATAGTGGCGAAACCTCTAATAGACTTCGTATAATTGAACCAAAGGACCCCATGCAGAAATGTTTTAAGTTTAGAAATTTTCTAATGCAATGTTCTTTGTTTTCCTTAGACTCAAACTATAACATTGAAACCTCCGTCTGACCGAGGTATAATGTAAGGTTAAGCAGGTGTGAGTGATTTTATATTGTACGACTATATCTTGAAAGTGTAAGCCTGAATCGAAATTGCTTCAAATTATGTTGTTTAAGTTCAAATTTACTTTTATGAGCAAGTTTTTTTAAAAGTTTCAAACGACTGTATTGAATACCTCACTATCAGTCGCTCATTTGCTTTGTCTTACATAACACGTTGGTGAATTTTCGGAAACAAAACAAAATTGTACACAATTTTTATAGCTTCACTTTTAAACGTCTCTATATTGGAAACTTTCGAAAGTGAAAACAAATAGATAAGTTCCTTACATCAAACTATAACTAATCAAATTTTTCTCACAAAAATTAATTGCTGAGATATATTTACTTTCTAACCAAATATTAAACATAAAAATTGGGTTGACTTCAAATCCCTAGTCTGACTAACTAGGTGTCAAAAAAAAAGTCTGCCGTCAATGGGTTAACATATGTTTCTAGTTAATGACCTTAGCTTGGAAGCGCGGAGCTAAAAATTTGATTGGGAATTGTTATTTTTAATTTTTATTTATGAAACGTTTTTATTGATAAATATACTTCACTAAAAGGGTGACAAAATAATTTAGAAATTTGCAAAAATTTCAGCTCTAAACTGTAACATAGCAGAGAAACATAAGCAAAATTAAATCTCTATCTTTTATATAAAACTATGCGATGGATACTAATAAAGCTTGGTAAAAAGACATTTTATAAGAAAATTCTCTGAAGGAAAATTGGGTGGAATTATATAAATTGACATGATATCTCCCACAGAAGTTAAACTAATTTGGTAACTTAGAGCAAATCCTCAAAGCGAAAGAAACAAAACCTTATTTACAGACACCTAGTTAAAGAAGCACTAGCTGAGCAGAAATTTTGCAGGATCACACAAGTGGACGTAGTATCTCATATAGATACAATACATTTTACATATATGGTATGTCATATTAAGTGAACTGAATTTGGAAACATAAAACAACTTTTCATTTGGGAACCACGTTACAAAAAAGAGTATGTACTGAATCCAAGACAACAATAAATTTAACATGGAAACACTTTCTAGACAAAACGCCTAGATACTTTCCTATTGTAAACAATTTTTTAATATAAGCGTTCAGGCATGGTGTTTCCCAGACGGTACACCAAATTACGTGTTCGCTGTTAAAACAGGAATGGAAGATGCACACTTTTTTCTTTTTGACTTACATTTGAAATATATCTCAAGAGCCACATATCGTCGCTCTCGGGTAGAAAGGCTCTAACTCATGCTTTTGCAAAAACATGAAAAAACTGTAAAGAAATTATCAACTCGATAATTTATTTGGAGTAAACCGCCTTTCCTTTCACTTCGCCTGTTTTATGAAGAACATATATAGGATGTTTAATAAAAACAACTCTACATTCTTACTTTCCGAATGTCCTTTTCGGTGTATTTAGCACCATCATCAGCGGAAATTTTACTGTTGAAAAATTGTTGAAAATTAGCAGCACATTATTACAATCAACTATGAAAAAAATGTATAAAAGTTTTAAAATCTCATATAAGGGTCTTTTTTAAATTGAGTGTAAGTCCACTATGTTTTGAAATATCACGTCAAAATTTTGAGTGGACGTGTATTTGAGAGTTTTCTTTTAGGATCGACAAAAAAGTAAATTTCGAAAAAAATGAGTTAGGGCCTTTCTACCCGAGAGCGACGATATGTACAATGTAGATGGGAAATAATTGAAAAACACATACAGTGGGGAGCAAAAGTGTAAAAGTAATTATCACATTTTCGTTGAAATTGATTTATTATTGTGTTCTATGTTTTCATTCTATGCAAAAATATTTATATTTTTATATAAGAATATCTCTTCTGTTTTACAAAAAGAAATTAAAAATATCTTCAATATTTTATTTAAAAAAAAAATTCACCAAAAATACTTCCCCGCTTTTCCAGTTTTGCAACTTTTGGAAGCTTTGGAACCGGGTACAAGTAGAATGGTCCAAAATTCCGAAAATTTTATCGAAGATCTGGTGGAGAGTATCCTTAAACGCATAAAAAGCGTTATGAAAAATATAGGCCTTTGGAAAAAGTACTGATTTTGTATAATAAACATGTTTGTGCACAAAAGGTGCAAAACTGGAAAAGTGAGGAAGTATTTTTGTTTAATTTTCTTTTACATAAAATATTGAATATTTTTAATTTCTTTTTGTAAAACCGAAGAGATATTTTTATATAAAAATATTAATATTTTTGTATAGAATGGAAACATAGAACACAATAATGAATCAATTTCAACGAAAATGTGATAATTACTTCTACACTTTGCTCCCCACTGTATATTGGTTCAACGAACTGTAAAATATATGGAAAATTTCAATATCATTTTCATACATGAAAAATCCAATCAGGAATAGAATAAAATAATGCGCTTGCTGACTCAAAAGGTTTAGTTATTATTAGTCTAAGCTATTGCTGTTAAGGAGTGAAGAGCCTCGACATTAATGTGCTGTTGGAGACTGCTGTTCATGTTTAAGTATTTACGATGCCACGAAGTACTTTGTCCTGGAAACATTAAATGGTATTTCTGTTTGTGCAACTTCAAAATTGTGCCCCATAAGTGCATATTGGCTAAAGGACTTGTTGGTATAGCATAGCAAAAGTTTACAGGGCAGAATATCGGCCCAGTAATCAATACATTTTTCTGTAATTGGTGTATTTCCTGTGTTGTTGAAATCGATATGATTCTCCACGTTTTAGTCCATCGTTGTAGCTCTTTGTTGTTTTTCTATCGTACCACTGTTATTGTCACCAATATGTAATACATAGTTTATTTTTTTTAAGAAAACAAAAAAAAATAATTGCAGTATCATCAGCAATTGTTTCAAATTATGGTAACTATGTTTCTAATAACATAAAAGCCTATAAGATCAGGGATTTTGCAAGAATCTGTATGCCAAAACGTGGGCTTACCTGTTGAAAAAGATTCATAATTATAATAGTTTGGTGCTTTTAATAGCTCTTTGTCTTTAGTGGCACCTCCAATGATAAATCGATTGCCAATTGTTTGAAGAATTCAACATGTCTTTCAGCTTTGGTATTGTGTTTTGGAGGTCTGTATAGACCGATGACAGTTACGTTTTTTACGTTACGTTATTTTTTGCTTCTAATACGTACAACCGTTGCCTGAGTATCTCCCGATTCAAATTTAATCCGCTCATTATGATATATATATTACTTAACTATTACCGCACTTCCTTCTTAAGCTGTTTCCTTAGGAAGGATTGTGTGGTAGATTTTGTACCATCCGAATATGACTGTCGTTTTTATTTTTTATTTATTTATTTTTGTCAATCGCATTACGGCTCACTTGAATGTGGTCAAAATTGGCATTCGTGTGAATTTAGCCTCTTAATCTCCAAATGGCCATTTCATTTTACACCATTATTTAGAAGCCATGCCATATCTCTAACACTGCCATGGAATTTATGGTCAGTATAACATAGGCTACAATTTTTGCGCATTTAAGTGGCACCTAAAGTGCGGAGTTTTTGAAAAAAAAGTCAATCACAAATTTTGTATTAGCTATTTACTTAACTAAAAACTGTAAAGCCGGGCTAAAAAGAAAAAAAAATTACTTAAAGTATTTAGTATCATATAGCACTGCCAGCTGTATTTTGTTTAAATAACTACCTTCGCAACATAAATTATAATGTTATATCATGAGAATATGAATGAATTCACCGCTGCAAGAAATAAAACGATACGAAATGTTTATAACTTGGTAATAAACAGGAACTTTACATGTACAACTATTTTTTTCATTAATTTTGTGTTTACCGATGCGCATATTTGACATCAAGTGAAATTGTCACTTAAAACTTTAATCAAATGTTTTAATTTCATTATTCAATTTGACCAAGTCCCTACGAAATTATTTTCTAGGTAAAAATATTTTTGCTAAGTTAAATCATCATATCACCATGCATTTTCAAACATTTTCCCTAAAATTAACACCAAATTCAAGAATACCCAACAACTACTCATATCGATGTAAAAGTTGCCTTATAAAATTGTATATTACAAAATGGATTTTGAAAATTTGTATTGACGACGAATTGCAAACTGTAAATTAGGGAATGAATGATGAATTTCTACAGTATCAAACGAATAAATGTTGTTATAATTTTATACACCGATTTTATGCAAAAAAAGGCAAAACTAAACTCCCTTTTGAATAAAAAAAAAAACTATATAGTTAATAAAAATTATTTGTAATTTTTAGAGAAATTTTTTCAAACTATAAAAGTTACATCATTTGTAGCAAATAACTAGAGAAAAAGTTAATTTTAGTATTCGAAGCTTAGTTTATATTTTAATGTTAACATCTGCAGCACAATAACTTATTTAGAGTTTAGAAATTAGTCAAACTGTTAATTGAAATTAATAAAAAAAAATGCATTCTATATGTATTCGACATTGGCACAAACTAAACGTCAAAGGATGAGGTCTTATGGCAGGCTTTTTGCTTTGAGAAGTGAAACACTTTCTTATATTCTGTGTTGTTGAGTACATAACAAAAATATGTAGATAAATAATGTACTGCAGAAATGTCGAGCATAATGGAAAACCGTTGATTTTTACAAAAACCTTTTGAAATCTTGCAACAGTAAGACATTCACTTTTTATATTCTGCACATAGGGTATATTCATTTTGTTATTCAAGTGTAGAAAAATAGCGCGTGAAATTGAAAATATGTAAAATCGGTTGACGGATATGCATACTACTCTTACGAATCAAACTTTTAAAACGATAGGGAGTTATTTGATGTATTGCATCCAATTTGCCGACAGGATTTATTTAAGGTAATCGAACTAAGTGTCGCACATATACGAGAAATAGATCGGCCTTGAAGGAGACAAAATGTGAACGCACTTTGACAACAGGGCGCGTGGCATCTCCCACACAAAAAAAAACTTCAAAACGTTATACCGAGAGAATCATTTAAGGTAATCCAACGAAATTTACAGAAATACACGAAATAATTCGTACTAACACCAGACAAAAAGTGGGCCGATTATGACAAGTACTCAAGTGAAAAATTATGTTCACCATAGTAAAAGCTATGGAAGTAATTCAATATGGGAACGTTTGGTCAAATCAGGCAACACGTGACGTACTGGAAAAAGTATCATGCAAAAATTTAAAACTTACACGCCTTTTACTGTTGATGTGGTGTAGAGTATTTAATTTTTGGCGAGGTTAATATATATGTAAGAAAGTTTCACTTATTAGAACAAATAGCTCACTTTATGGACTCTCATGCTTTAAATGATAACATATTAAAGTTTAAAAGCTTTAGCAGCTATAACTCTTAAACTAAGACAACGATTTCGTAACAGTATGAAAACAGTAAGCGACTACCATTTGTGCAGAATGCTTTTACATAAAAATCCCAATGCAAAATTTTTATTTTAGTTTAGCACAAGTGCTAAATTTGCTAACAAAGTCTTAAATATGATATGAAAAAATATATACATACAAAATAAAATAAAGTGACAGTTGTTTGCACAAGTATAAAATATACATATGTAATAAATATAACAATAAAAGTTTAAAAATTAACAAAAAATAAGACATTGTTTTATTATTCAATGAAAAGTTTTTATTTTGCATCACTATTTTTTTCACAATTGCAAAACTGGAAATTCTTATTGATTACATTAGTATTTCATTTATAAATTGTTTGAATGAACATTAAAATTGTGTGAATTTGAGTAGCACATTATTTTTTTTTTTTTTATAATAAAAAATATTTTCGATAATTTTTTTTTTTTTTTTTCAAAGTATCTATAAGTCCTTAATAGTATCAATGTTTGAACAAAAACTAAAACTTTCAGTAACTAAAACTTATCAAAGAAAGTAAAAATGAATTTCCAATTCAGTAACCTATTCTAGAGCGTGTGGATTTAGCAATGCCATATTGACGATCATCTCGTGTACTTCGCTCTCTGTCAAATTTTTCATGAGATCTTTCACGGGCATCTCGAACATGTGGGGATTTATCCTGCAAAAAGGAATGAAAGAAATTCAATTACTTTCTATGTGTGCAATATTAAAAACAAATTTCAGAAACTTACACGCAAATGATATTTATCTCTTTCCCTTATGTCGTCGTCACCATTTT
Source organism: Tricholauxania praeusta (assembly GCA_949775025.1). Lineage (NCBI taxonomy): Eukaryota > Metazoa > Arthropoda > Insecta > Diptera > Lauxaniidae > Tricholauxania > Tricholauxania praeusta. Next base: position 40,507,977 of record OX459030.1, on the reverse strand, counting down.
GTACTAGAATGAAATTCAAAATGGATATACATAAGTTTTTATGAAAAACAAGAGTACAAAGCATCAAAATCAAAGTACATAGTTCATTGTATTCCGCCAGACTCCATGAATAAATCTGTGGCAGCAAGGAATACGAGCTAAAGTCGATCTGTGATGACAATGCGAAGCAGTATAAGTTACATGTTCATACGTAGAAGTTATGTTGCTTGGTCTTGTGATTGACTTAAACTGTTCCTCTTTGTGGCCACAGAAATGTTGCTTTGTACGTAACAATTAAATTTTTTTTATTAGGGTAGTCTCCGATACAAAGGCAGAAAAGGCACGATATAAAATTAATGTGTACAAAAGATGTAAAAACAAAAACAATTAAAACAAATTTAGACCCGAGTTACACGATCCAATGGTCGCTAAAACCCATCAACTCATAAAAATCTCCTGGACCTGACGAATTACTTCCAGCCATACATTGAATGGATGCAGCCTTTCATCATGCTAAAAAAATTTCTAAAACTATTTTAAGCGAACAATATACTAAACATGGTACCTAAGTTGTGGCATGAACAATTAAAAATCCAATCACGATAAAGCAAAAGACTATACGAGTACGACCGGTCAGTCAGCTTAACATATATTATTTTTAAAATAAACAATTTCTCAATTTCCGGATCAGAGTTTCATTATATTCAAACTTTTTTGTGACATCACACAGCATGCCAAGTAGAAATGTAGATCTGTCAAAATAGTTCTACACTATGCTGTTCACACTATAAAGCTCAGTGTTAGTTTTCAAGAATACAATCATGCAGCTTATCTGGACATAGAGAGGGTGCTACATTAATTGGGGATCTGATTAAGCCACAGTGGATGTGTTTAAGAACAAAAAAAAAAAGTTTTGAAAAAATAAAGTTTTACGCTTTGGCATCCCAAAAAATCAGTGCTTTTGGTTTTGCCAAAGTTTCGACACTTGGAAAGACAAATGTTCGAAATTTCATGTGATATAAAAATTACTATAATTTTCTGAAAAGTAAGTAGTACAAATTAAGCTTCAAATTAGAATATGTTTTACTATTTCAATTTTTATTTTAAAGAAATTATCGTTAAAGTGGTAAAATTCAATGAGTTGCACCACTTTTCCTTTAAAGTTTTGGCCTTTAACACACAGCGCTATCCACTTTACTATGCTCTCCATATATTCATTTGAAATGTTAAGTAAATTAATAAATTAATTTCATAAATTGTTTTAATTAAATAAAAATATATTTTTTTTTTCAATCAAATACTTGAATAAAGTTATTTTCATAAAATATTTAAGTGAAAAATTAAAAATTAAAAAATTTATTTTTTATGTTAAAGAACTACTCATTTTCCTGGATATCGAAAAGTGGTATATTATCCAGAAAGTAAAAATTTGTTCTGGTTAGGTGTTAGTAATGAGCATTTGTACACGAATACTTTTAGTCATGAATGTCATCACTAGTGAAATTAATTTTCACAATAACTTTATCTATGTGAAGAAAATAAAGTTAATGTGAATCTTAATTTTATTAATGATAGGCTCATGACTTAAATTGAAATAATAATCCATAATCAACTAGGGCGCTCAAAAAATTGTACAGCTTAATTCATTAAAGTCAAAAATTTAGTTGACTTAAATGCTTCACAACGGATACTTTTCGAAAAGAACTTCTAACGTAAGAAATCAAGCAAACACAATAACTCGAGCAGAGTTGAGCCACTCTTCCGTTTGAAGTTAGAAGTATCTTTTTCGAGCCAAAACAATTTCTCAAACGATAATTACTAACATAACAAGTTAGAAAACGGTTGTAATTCAAATTTTGGATATTTTGAGCTATACCACTTTTGCTCTCAGCGGTTTATATACAGTGAGCCACAAAACTGTTCACAAAAATTGATATTTCTAGTTTTAAGGTTGTATTTTTTTTTTTTTTTTTTTGTAAGAAGGTTTTAAAAAAAATCAAAACTAAGATATTTCACATTTTGATTAACTTGGGTAGCTATTTTTATACTTAGTTTTTTGTGAAAAGTTTTGTGACCTTAAGTAATAAGAACATTTTACACAATTTTTTAATATTTTATGTGGCTGCTTTTGGCTCTAGTGGTGAGCTGTATTTTCTCTAGAATAAAGAATTTGCAAGTTTTCTGCATACCTCTTTTTATAAACCTTTTTTACAAAAAAAAATACAGCCTTAATACTAGAAATACGTTTTTTGTGAACAATTTTGTGGCTCACAATACCTTTGTTTCTCTATTGCTGTGAAAACGTACAAAATTTTAAATTTTTACTCACTTCCCCACAAAAAAAATAGTGTTTTTATACGAAAACCGAAAAAAGGTAAGAAATCGATTTATTTTTTCCCTATAGCCTTGTGCCAAAATATTGATTGATTTAATCGGTCTTCTTTCAAAGGCATGCAGTGATTCTATGTCTAAATACTTTTCGTCCATATATGTATGTATATACTTTGTATAGTATTTCATGGTTGGGATAACCCTTGATATTAAAATCAAGTTCTTACAAATCTAACGTATGATAGAAATTTAGAGCTTTAACTTTATGCACTTATTATTACACACAATTTAGAACAAAAATCGGGTTCTAACCGCAAGCGGCACAAGCCAGTTAAGACAACCTGTTTAGTTAGTTGTATTCAAATGTAATACATACTACCTTTGGGTCTTCATTTATATTCCAGTTAATAATATTATGGTAATCAAATTCATTTGAATTTATTCCGGTCCCCGTTAAAATTAATAGTTTGAATTGTAGAAAATGTTGAGTGAGCTTCTGCATGTTTATTTTATTTAGAGGCTTCTTTGTCGCAGGGATATTTCAGTAAGAGAATTCTATTGATCGGGTATTTATTCGGCAATATTTTTAGGGTGGCCTTTTTTTGTAAGCTTTTCTGTTCTATATAAAGTTTTTCGTACGCGATATAGGTGGGGGCTTTAAAAGTATATGACATATCCAAATAATGCATCATATAAAAATTCAGCTTTTTGGGAGTTCTTAAGAATGTAAGCAAAAAAAAATGTATTTTGTGCTAAATAATTCTTACTTTACATGAAAAGCTGTAGCAGCTGTCATCAAATTGATATAAGAAAACTTTAGTCAGTGCTGCATGACTGAAGTCTTTCTATTCAGTTGAATTTGTAACTAAAAAACAACAAATACAAGACCGTTGAACAAACACTACCGTTACCAATAAGACTAGTCCTATGTCACACCTCTTTTAATATTGATCGAAGTATTTTTATTTTTAAGAAACTTACGATCGCGTCTTCGCTTGTGATCTGTGTTTGAATTGTCTTCCAAGCGTTCACGCTTTCGACCCAACTTGCGTTCTTTACGCGCATCTTTCTCTTCCTCGGTCAGTTTTTCTTTACGCTCTTTCGCCTTGGAGCTGCGTTCTTTCTTTATATTTTCTGCAGGTTCTTCAATCATTATTTTCTGTAAGTGTAGAGACTAAATGGAAATATTAATATAATTAGTAAAAAGGCAAGCAATTAATTTGATTTTACTGCCTTAAGCAATATTGGCTAACTTTTCTTTAATTTTACTTATTATGTTATCAAATTCTTCAATATGCTTGAATTTTCTCCATTAAGAGACCTGTCACCTAACTTTCCAAATTTTATTTCCTATTCCTTTTGGATTATGTTCCATTTTATTTTCTAGGCACAAACTTACCAGTTACCGTTTTCACACTTGTCCAAAGACTAACAACAGCAGAGAAAGAGATGGTTGTGGATTTACTGACTAAAAGGCTTTCGATATATTACTTCGCGGAAATTTGGAAATATGATATTCTCTTCATCATAGTAATTGTCCATAATTGTCCCTGTGTTGAGGTCTAAACCAAGAGTAGTCAGCAACTTATTAAACAAAAGCACGATCACTTCACATGTACGTATAAGAGATGTTTGCTCCAAATTATGGTCAAAATTATTCTTCAATCTTGCAATTATCTTGATGTTGTTAAGGTAACAGTTGAAAAACGATGTAAGAAAGTTCACTTGTAGTTGTTGAGGCCCACTTTATAATGAAAGCTGTTCCATAACTTTTTTGTATCAAGAATGTCCCTGAATTTCGCTGAACCTTTGCTCGCAGAGTTTAAATAGTTAGAGCACTTTGATACCGCATGAGATATTGATAAACATAAAGATGATCTGCTATGAAAGATGTGTATTCATTTAATATCTGATTTATTCCATTTAAGGTTTTTTTAAAATAAATTATTTTTCTGCTATATAACTTTGTGGTGCCGATCAGTCTGTTATACTAACTTTTGCTGCTTTGCATTGCAAATTGTTGTAGTTCAAATGATTTTGATTTGGTTTAAATGAACTGCCTTACAATGTGATAGCATCAATTAATGTTCTCTATTTGCTGCGTCAGTTTCATGGAATGTTTGTATAAATGTTGCATAAATGTCTCATGAGCGATATGCATATATCAGCTAAGTTTTTATCTGCACGATATAGATGGTATAACCTTTAGATAATGATGATTTGATGAATCTGGAATTGATTGTTTCTTTTCTTTTTGATGTGCCACCACCGTTCAATTCATCTCGACTTTAGCTGCAGTAACAAGGCCGAAAGATTGACCAGTTGTTGTTTTCTGTTGATTTTTCGCTTCACCCAGAGCCGTCTTCCGTTAAAAATATGTTCAGTTTTCTTAAAAAATTAAAGCACTTTCATTCCTTAGAAGACGACGTGTTGCTCAATAACTTGTTGATTCTTAGTTCTCCTCCACCATTTTGTTTCTTATTGATGATTTTGTTAACTCTTTGATGTTTTTCGTTTCCGAAAATTCTTATGGATATGAATGCTGCTACACGCTTTGTCGAATATTCGTTAGATCAACTGCTTTTGAAGCAATTATCGAAACATTGCATGTGATAATTCGCCACACTGAAAACTTCACAATTGGTGCTTGCTCTTTTTCTAAAGATGAATATTTTTTTCGCCTATCCATACAAAAGAAAATACATCAGAAGTATGCCACAGCTGCCAATACTATTATTGTTTTCTGAATATACTGAACCCGAGTTAGATAGTTAGCTCATAGAAATATCACTGATGTAGCTCGTATCCATTTGATGTTACAAAATTCATTCACACTTTTATTTTAATGTCTTAAGCTATTTGAATTTTATATTAATATACATAAGTATGTATATTTTACTTATAATTTTAGCCATGCTTTTTATCACAATTTTTTAAATGTCTTCTTTTTACCAAATTATGAAAAACTTTTTTTCACATAATTTCTTCAGCACATGAACGGTAAAGTTTCTTAACATAATCATTTTTTACTGTATCACTTCAATACGAGTTGAAAAAACAATCTTTAACATAGAAGGCGAAATTTGTGAATCTTCAACTTATACACTATTCAAACAAAAAAAAAAATTTGCGAGTACGCAAAATAAATTTTTGGTCACATTAAAAACTAAGCTAGAAGGTAGGCTTTAAAATTGAAGAAGTATTTTGAGTGAAGCTGTTAAAGCACAGATTGTTTTGGCCACATCGCATTTTGCATCATCGTTTGTTGCGTTTCATTAATACGAATTGTTGAATGATGTATAAAGAATGCCCTTAAGTATATGTCATTGAAATCACTATTGACAATTTCTTTTGTCTGTCTAAATTTAGATCCATCTTCAACTTCATATCGGAAGAAGGCTACTGCTGTTGTTGTAGTGTGTTTAAACTTTTAACTCGAATCTGCTTTCGCGGCTGTTACTGTTGACTTTCATTAAGCAATTATGATTGCACCAAAATACTAACCTTTGAATTAGAGGCTGAGTCCATTTTACGTCGCTTTGAGTCTAAAATAAAAATTTATTAAAAATTAATACTTTGAATTTATTGTATTTATTTTAATAGAGGTGGCAATAAACCTAAATATCCTGAAAAGTTTCAAAACTTGTTGGTGCTATAGTTTCTTTGGTGTATTGCGTTCGCGATGTCATTTAGAAAAGTTAACATATTACCAGTTGCAATCCAATACAACACATTTCCATTCCTTTGATAACATTTTTAATTTTTGGGAACTTATTTTAGAGAAGCATCACAAATAAAATTACGAAACCGACCTTAGAGCTACAGACTCACATCTGAGTGATGTTTTTGTTAAATAAGAGGGTGCAACTTGATACATTCATTTTCTAAGATGATGTCTTTTAGAAGGGTCTGCAACATGAACAAATGTTTTTATACCCTACACAAGATGCATTCACATTGTCCTACCAATTGTAACGCATAAAAGGAAGTGCGACAGGTATGGAAAAGGATATACATATGTATGTATATATTTGAAAACGAAGCGGAATAATCTAATGAAATTTGATACACCATCATTTCAGTATTACCTCGAGATTGAAAATGAGCGAAAACGGTTCATGGATGCGCCTAACGCCCACACAAGTGCAACCAAACATGTAGTACACGCAAGTAAGTGGGCGAGGCACCTTCCTACAAATAAAAATATTTAAATTAGTTGCTACGAATTGTTTGGATATGAAATAAGTCGCGTTACGTAAAGCAATTGAAGCAAATTTTACTTAACTTGGTATGACAACATTGGTGCCACAAAGTAGCATTAGAAGAAAGTTGTCTGGTTTGGACTTATGGCGATCACTACTAGTATTTTAACACATAAAAAGCTTCAAAACTTTGTATTTTAATTGTATTTCGCATTTACGGTTTTTTTATGTAAGCAACGCCAAAAACTTTTTACATTGCCTAGTTTATAGTCTCCCTTATCATGAATAAACATTTCCTCGAAATTGTTTCCTGTTTTGCAATTGTAGAAGATTTTTTAGGAATGAAAAAAGTTCCATGGAAAATGAGTTATCGGCATTAATTTATGAAGGAAAATTTTGACGAATTTATATAAGTATAATAATAAGTACCTATTATTTTATATTTCCTGATTTTTGTTAACATTTTTTAAAGATCTAATAACACAAATAAAGAGCAATTACACTAAAAGGAGTTTTAAAAAGGGAGATTACACAATTTTTAGCACAGATTCTATTTGAATTTTTTTTTTTTTTTTTTTCATATCACTAATTTGTTTATAAACTTGTTTCGCTGACAGATAAGCTAATTTCAACTATGCAAAATCATTCATTCCTCAATTATTTACGATTACAACATTTTGTAAGTTTTGCCAAGGACAAAAATATTGCTTCGAATTTGTTCAAATTCACCATTAAAATTTATAAAATTCAATGCACTTAGGAAAAAATTTCTTTGTTTCACATAATATTGAGGTGTAAGACAATAAAATCAGGATAAAGGCAGTTAGCCATTATTTGACCATCGATTCTTAAACCCGTACCAAGAAAAATTAAAACATTCAAAAAAATGTTATGCGTTTAGCCACTGGCGTACCGCAAATATTAGGAGCCCGGGGCAAAGTGGTAGCTTGCCGCCCTCTAGCTAACACAAAATATTCTCTGTTTTGAAATTGTAAAGAAAAGTTTCCTCACTTTTAATCCTCGAGAACTTTAACAAAATGAGATATAGTTCACATTGAATTACAAAATCACCTATATCCATTTACTAAAAAAACACAACATTTACAAAATTTCGTTTTTATGCTAAACATATTTGAATTTCATATTACGAGAACCATTTTGCCGCCCCCTAAGTAGTTGCGCCAGGGGCCCCCTTTTTCAATCTTACATTTTGATACCAAAATGTAAGAATTAGATTTTGTAAGTTTTTATATTATTTATTGTTGTTGCTTTTAGTTGTAATACGAATATATTTTTATGATTTCCAAAGATGGCTTCCAGTGAAATCAAACAAATTAAATTGCTACAGAATATAAAAAATGTAAAACATCACTTGTCAAGAAATGTGTAATATCAAAGGAGTCACAAAAGCAATTTCATGTAAAATGTAGAATTTTGGCGCACTATATTTATATTGTTTGCTTTCTTATTCTTAATCTCCGCATTGAAAGTAAACTGTACGAGTTGGGTGAAAATAGGAAAATAAATACTTAATATGCTGTAAAGATTTTCAAAAAACTTATTTTCTTCTTGAAAATCTTTGTTTGAGCAACGGTTAGTTGCTTTATGTTCAACATATATTAACAATTAACATTTTCAAATTTAAATCAAACTTTGAAGCCCGCCAAAACTTCCGAAAACTCACACTTTGCTTGTAGTATTTAGTATTTATAAGAATATACTTAAGTTTAAATATCCAAGAGTGCCAAGTCTCAAAAGTGATTTTTTGTAAAAAATGTACCTCACCTTTATCGTATTCAATTATATCCTGACCTCGACGCTGCAAAGATCCGTTACTTTCAATCGACACTGAACTCAAATCTCTATCACGTTCGCGTCCACCTCGTTCTCGTTCATAACTACGTTCATATTCATGCTCATGCTTTTCCACAAGTTCCACGGTCTCAACGGCAGGTGACTCAATTCGATATCTGTCCTCTCTCCTTTTGTCTCGTTTTGTACGAATTGATGATGATGATGATCCTCCTAACCCTCCTACACCTTCATTTAAGTCATCATTTGCACTTCGATGGTCACGCTCACGGTCTCTCTGCTCCGATCGTTCGCTACGATCACGTGACTTTTCTTCCTTCTTAGTTTCTCGCAAAGAACGGCTGCTACTCTGACGTTCATGATCATTACGGTCACTACGATCACTGCGTTCATTACGTTCATTAATTGTGCTCGTCAAGGAAATCATTGGGTCATCTTTAATTTCAATAATAGCACCACCTCGGTTCCTCGGTGATCCACTGGATACGACTGAAGAGGAACCTTCACGATGATCCTTTTCGCTGTTAGTCAATTTGATTATTTTAACTTTTTCAGGCCGCTCTTTTTCTCGTTTTTCTTTAAGTAAACAAAGAATTTAAATGACGTTAAGAAATTATACATACATACATATACAGATTAAGGTTATCAGCAAATCAAAATAAATAGATATTTTGATTATGAAAAAAATAATTTTTCCCTTAGTTCTTAACTTTTAACCGGCACCAGATTACATTAAAAACGAAATACTTACCAATTTTCACATCTCCGTTTGTAACTTGTTTCGGTACTATCGTTTCCGTTGAAAGTGAAGGTGTTATTTCAGTAACATTGGATATATTAAGAGTAGCTGATACAGTTTCGGCAGGGTGTTCAACTTTTAGTGGACGTTCAGTAACTTGGTGGAAATCACTCTCCTTGATCATTTGTGATGCTTTATTCTTTAGTTGACCAATGTAGCTGGAAGCTATGACAAACAGATCAGGACGTTTGTTCTTTTCTTCCTCACGCACTTTTTCTACTTTACGTTCAATAATTTGTGCTAGTTTAGCCAACACAGGATAATGTGGCAATATTCGCATTAATATGATCAATGCATTACGTATTTGCATGTAATCTTTAGAGTCTAGGCAAAAAACAATTGCTTTTGTAATTTTGTAATGCCATTTATGACAGACATGACGATAGTTTTCATAGCCAACATGATCATTTGCTTCTGAAAATTGATTACTAACACGAAATTTCGTTACAAAACCAGGGTAATTTGCGCATTCTTTATTAAATGTAGCTTGATCAGAATGCCAGCGCATTACAGTTTCTAACATAGCACAAAGGAAACGTCCGTAACGAGTAGCTTCATTTTCGGTGCATGAAGTTACCGAATATGTGATATCACAGAATATCTGAAAAAATATTATTGAGCTTAACATTTAAATATACAATACTGATTTAAACAAATTGCACTTACCCGATCATAGCATAGTAAGGTGGAAAAATTCGCCGCTTTTAAGTTATGTATTGTATGAACAAATTTGGCGCAATATAGTGCATCGAGGGCAGTGAATGTACATCTAGATATAACAAAGTTTTGTCAATATAAATACTTATGATTACTGCGTTTTTTTTTAAAAATACAAGTTTGACCAAAAAACAAAAAAAAAACTTAAGTAATCCAAACGAAACCAATTAAAGAAATTTTAGAACAAAGAATCTAGAAGAAAATGGCATGAAACAAACGTTGAAATTCTTTGATTCAACAATCGACCGTTCAGTTTTATATAAAAATTTGTCTTTTTTCTGGTCTTTTAAAAATAAATCATCATTATACCTTGGAAAGAGACAAAGTTGTAAGAACTGTGTTATTGTCTCATTCTTTGCAGACTTGGCTGATCGTGAGAGGAACCAGTTGTCCTTCTGTTGCTGCAATCGTTGCAATATTTTATCTACATGTTCTTGTTGCTTTTTGCGTTCATCTTGCAATTTGTCCATTAGCGCAATATAGCGTTCTTGTTCTTTTTTGTTTTTAGATGCGTTCTATAAAATAATGTAAAATATTAATATCTAGCATTGAAATACATTGTTCGCTATTAACGCAATTACCGAATCTTTTGATTCTGCAGCTTGCAGAGAAAGTTGCTTTAGTTTAGAAATCTCTTTCTGATAACTCTCTGCAGGCACTTGCAAATCATACATGCTTAATGACCAGAATGTCACTAAAAATTTTGGACTTATATCTTCCCAAACTTTGGGTCCATGTAGAGGACGCACTGATTCTACAATAGGATTCATAATCAAATTAGTAGCTTCCAAATATTTTTGCAACTTTTGATGCGTCGTGAGTTTTTTTGCATTCGGATCAGCTTTACGTAATTGATCATATTTTTGCTGCACCAATTAAATTAAAAAAAAAAAAAATGATTAATTAATTTTAATTAATGTTTAAAAATTTTTTAATTACATTGATTTGATGTGAAAACATGGGACGTGCCAAAAAGAATGCAACATCCGCATTTATATGATATTCCTGTAACATAGCAATAATTGATGGCAGTCGCTCAACATACTCATCCACAGAATAAGTGGAACCCAGGAATGTACCAAATTGTACCAGCGTGTCTTGGCACTGATCATAAAGTTTACCAACCAGTTTTAAATGACTCTGTGTTGTCTCCCGATAAATAACGCAATGCTTTTGTTGTGCCATAAGTAGACAAATAGTTACAGCGAGGTCGTTGTTGGCCAATGCTTCCTTAAGACGCTGTGATGATTTTTTTGTATTCCGTACTTGACTAAAGTATCCAGCCTAAAAGACAATGCAAAAATATTATTTTATGAGATTCAAATGCAAAATTTTCAATTAAAACTTACTTCACCACGCAATAACTCTCCACCACACATTGCATTTAAATGTTCATTTGTCATTTCTTCAGCAGACTCAACACCAGCCATTTTTTGTACAATTTCTTTTAAGATGAGCAAATCCAAGCTAAATAAACAAACATCAAATTACACCACATTACAAATTTGTGTTCATACTTAATTATGTTTTATTTAACCTTGCCGGTCAAAACCATAATGAAATTCAATTTAATTCTTCTAAGCATTTACCTCTTTTGCGATTTAAGCTGATTAGCCACATATTGAAGTAAACCGCTAAGTTCAATGTTATACTTTTTAAAGATTGCGCCACAAAAACTTGCCAAGCTTTGTAACCACATTGAAATTGAAGTACCATCATGTTTAAAACGGTCTCTGTCAGCAAGTGCCAACGACTCAATTAAGCAATAACCCAAACAATCAAATGACAAAGAAGTTAAATACTTCAATGAGTCGACAACTGGTCCAATTAAATTATCATAAATTTGAATTTGCAATAGAATCTATAAAAAAAGCAGTATTTAAATAACATAAATTTTAATAAAAAGCAAATCTTACGTATTCAAAAAGAAAACCAGGCGCGCAATGACTTAATTTTCCAATTGAACGTCCAACAGGTTTTACATTCTCCTTGCTAACACGCTTCATTAAAGCCTTAATATTTTTTTGTGCATTACCGCGACGACGTATGAGCAGCGGATGTAATTGATATGTGTCATTCTTCCAACGAGCATATAAGCTGTAGCTGTGATTAATAGAAAATAATATTGAAAAAATAAAAAAAACAATTTCATTGCAATTTACCGATAATGATAGGGATAGAATTTTAGCACAGTCCAGATTTCCTCAGCCATTGGACAGTTGCAGTCCAGATAAGATAAAGCAGGCAGTATGGCAGCATCCATGATTGTCATCACTTCGTAGTATAATGTCTCTGCCTCAGAATTAGGCGTTGGACAATTTTGACTATCAACACCCATATCCGTTATAATGGTACTCAAAATACGTATTATTTTGTACATCAAAACGGTATCAAAGTGTAACGATGGCCCCAAAGCTGTTATCATTGGAATGGCATAGTTGCGTAAGTGAGAAAATGCACGTGCTTGTATTTTCTGCACCAATGTGGTATCATCATTTAGTTTATTTTTACGCGTCAAGGATTCTTTGAAACATTTCCTTACATACAAGTAGTCAATGGCAACATGAATCAGCTCGGCAAGCGCAAGTGCAATCGCTTCATGTACAACCACTGCTTGTTCTGGTAGCTTTTTTATAATTTTCAGAGCGTTTTCCCAATCCCCAACTTTTAGTAAGCCCTCACAAAGCCCAAATTTTTGATTGGCATAGTACTTCTCCTCGTCATACTCTTTTTCCGGCTCTGGCTCAGCAGGTTCTTTATCTTTATTCGTCATTATAACATTAAGTTTGCGCACAAATTCACGCGCTTCCGATAAATCTTTTTCCCATTCATTAATTATGGTTTTGTCACCCGGATTAAGCTATTGAATGGAAATATAAAAATGATTTACGTTTTTTTTTTAATGAGTATATCAGGTATGCTTACCCAAACGTATACATCATTTAAATCGATAACTTTGTGTTTAAGCAGCAATGCACAAACATGGAACAACGACCTTGGTGTCTTGCCGTCGGAAAAATATCGAAACTTATAGCCAAGCACTTCGCAAATAATCGAACCATTCGGCATGTAGGCGCGAAGTAATGGAATGAAGAGCTGCCAACGCTCTGGACGCGTTTCAAATGATTCAATTATTATGTCCAATACACGATTCGGATCCAAATTAAAACAACCTTTAATGAATAAAACATGATCCTTATAATTTAAGAAACTTAGTTTATAATTATAAGTCAGTATATATGTCTATTGATCTATTGATCCAACAAGTTATACAGTTTGTTGTCGTTTTTATTTAAGTTACTTTAACAACCTTCGTTTAGTTTTAGTAGAACACATTTGTGAACTTTAATTAGTGTTGTTAACTGTCTTTTATTTCTAGAAATTTGTAATTTTTGTAGATAATTTTATCGTTTTTAAAATGTCCATGTGGAATTTAAAAGCTTATCCTCGAAACTAGCTGGTTCACATTGCTTTATAGTATCTGTGAACAGTATACGAGTATGTGAAAGAACCAATTTTTTATGGACATTTCAGTCACTGATAATGCTAGGTTGTATTTTTTATAAATTCAAAAAAACATAGCTTAACAACAAACATGAAAAGAAATCAGAAGTAATAACACATTGCTTCATGCTCAATACTCGTAGTACGAAATAAATGAAGAATCAGCGGGCCGTTTTCTTTGACCAATTTTTTTTTTTTTAAGAAAATTAAGAAATTACCAATGAGCGATTTAATAATATCCATAACACTTGTTCCTGTGACATCATCTTCAAATTCTTGATTTAGCTCAGTTATTAGCTTGGCATATCCTTCGCTTTCCTCGCGAAATAAATTAAAGCGACGCTGTTTGTAGCTAAAAATTATAAATTAAATTTCAATTTATATAGAGATAATTTTAAAAATCACACTTACTATAGTTTTGTTTTGATCTTTATGAATTTTGTGTAAAAAACCTTATTTTTTACAATGCCAACATCCTGTAACGTGTCTATTTCTAATCGCTCTTTTATTAAAGATTCCGGAATAACTTTGTCTAGATCTTTGATAATTTGACAAAACATTAGACGTTCTTCCTGTATACCATCAGTCATAAGTGATGTCTCAGCATCAAGTATATTAACAATGTCCAAAATTACGGATGGAAAGTCAGCATGCAGCGACTAGTTTTAATGACAAGTAAAGTTTTATAATTTGAGTACATTTTTGTTAATTATCTTTAAGTAGGTACTTATAAGTAGGTACTCCTAATTTTAAGCATTTTTTTTCAAGATTGCACTTCAAAATTATTTTACAATCAATTTTGTGCTTTTTGGTAAACAAGAATTCTGTGGGACAAATTTCCAGCGAATACCGAAGTAGCTTTTTAATAATGAAATCTTAATCTGGTTGCGATTTCATAAATACATAGTATTTATAGTTTCCGATTTTTTTTTTTTTTTTTGATATTCTGTCCGATGCCATTTATGATATCAGAAAACAGAAGTAACACTTACATACATAGATAACTACATTTTAAGGCCTTTTCCTCATAAATTCATTATACGGAAAATTAGTTTCACACTAAAGTTTTACTTAAAAAAATATGTGTGATTTAATGGAAGGGAGTCGTGCTTTTCGCTAAATAAATTTTAAATTGAGAATTATCTAAAATTTAGTAATCTCTGAACCAGCTTTAGCTCAGCTTATTTCATATAGTCCAAGAGCCGGCTGTAGAAAAGTCGAGTGTATAAGATTACACCATGGGACCTATGCCAAATGATAGAGCTCGATGAGCCTAAATAGAATATCTAGGGTTGCCTTGCCAAAGCCTGTCCCGATGGCCGAAAAAAACCCACTTTTGGCCGACTTTTTTCTTAATAAAAAGTGTATAAGATTAAAGCATGAAATTGGTGTCAAATGATAGAGCTCGATGAGCCTAAATAGAAAATATAGGGTTGCCTTGCCAAAGTCTGTCCTAAACTAGGGTTGCCACCCGTTTTTTGGGCCAATTTTTTTTAATAAAAAGTGTATAAGATTACAGCATGAAATTGGTGTCAAATGATAGAGCTCGACTAGCCTAAATAGAATATCTAGGGTTGCCTTGCCGAAGCCTGTCCTATACTAGGGTTGCCTCGCGTTTTTTGGGCCAATTTTTTTTAATAAAAAATGTATAAGATTACAGCATGAAATGTGTGTCAAATGATAGAGCTCAACGAGCCTAAATAGAATATCTAGGGTTGCCTTGCCAAAGCCTGTCCTAAACTAGGGTTGCCACCCATTTTTTTGGGCAACATTTATCAGAAAAAATTTTATGGTTAACGATTCCAGCTCCAAATGTATGCCAAATGATAGAGCTCGATGAGCCTAAATAGAATATATAGGATTGCCTTGTGGAATCCTGCCCTAAACATGGGTTGCCACTCATTTAAGAAAAGTTGACCCCAAAAACGGGTAGTAACCCTAGTTTAGAACAGGATTCGACAAGACAATCCTATATATTCTATTTAGGCTCATCGAGCTCTATCATTTGACACCAATTTCATGCTGTAATCTTATACACTTTTTATTAAGAAAAAAGTCGGCCAAAAGTGGGTTTTTTTCGGCCATCGGGACAGGCTTTGGCAAGGCAACCCTAGATATTCTATTTAGGCTCATCGAGCTCTATCATTTGGCATAGGTCCCATGGTGTAATCTTATACACTCGACTTTTCTACAGCGGGCTCTCCGTCTAATAGTTAAGAGGAGCGGCAAGTGCCTTATGTTTTTATATACAAGAGTAATAAGCTTTTTTTTGTAAGGACAGTGAAATGAAGGACTTAAATGAATAAGAAAAGAAACATATTTTTTTTTTTAAATATTAGGAATAACATCCGGACGTCTATTGGCCGCCACGTTCGTACAATTTGACCCCTTTGAACTTTTTTCTTAGAGGATACCTTAAAAGTTTGGTTGATGCCGCACCAAATTTAGGGAAGCGAGTGAATGTGTGTTGGAGAAGTCGAGGTGTTCATTTGGCAGGTATTATTTTTCACACATAATTTTCATGAACCAAATATTGTGATTCAAAAAATAGCTCGAAAATGTTTCTCAAAAAAACAGTCTTTTATTTACTACAAATATTTTAAGGTCTTACTGTAACAATGTGGTCAAATTATGTTGATAAATAAAAAGTCAATTTATAAATATTTTTAATGTCCCTACTCCTTAAATCCTGATTATTTTAGAAATGATCCAAACACGAATTTGCGTCCTTGGCACAAATCTAGAAAAAAATGGTAAATAACGGTGTTGAAAAATAATACCAAAAACAGAAAGTAAATATACGGAAACATTAAACACCAATTCAACAGGAAAAATTACTTAAAAAGTCAATGTTGGCAAGCAAAAAACGTTTTTTAACAACAAAAAATCAGTAATAAAATTAATTTTCTTTTCATTTTTGTATATTTATAAATTTTGAAAGTGAAATCAAGAAGACGCTCAATATAACTCGATATAACGGACGAATTGCGGGGAGGGGGTGTCGGTTAAAGCCGAAAGTCTGCTATACAAAAATAGATTTAAAATTTAAATTTATTTACTGCAGTACCAAATGCGTTCATTCACTTCGAGTAAACAAGTTAAACTGTTAAGAGTTGCGTGAATCATCGGCCAGCATGGCAATCACGAGTGTGCTGCATCGAAACCTACACGTTATTATGTCAGGGAATCCGTTAAAATACTATCGGGAGGTGCAGTCTACAAGCAGGAGGGCATGATTTGGTTATCGTGGCCGCTAAAAATTGTTTACATGCGGCGACACTTGAATTTAAGCATGTATAATATAAACAAGAAGTTTTCAATTTTTTTACATTTGTCCGCAATTTTTTCCGTTATATCCAAAGTCCATTAAATAGAGGGCCATTATATCGAGGTTTTACTGTATTTGGTTTGAGTTATAAACTTTCGTTTGATGAAACCAATGTAAGACGTAGCCGGTAGTTCTGTGAGTTATCTGAGTTTTCTTGTTATATATAGTCTTTTCGTTCCAGATTCGGATTCAGCGTTGAAATTTGCATAGGAACTAATAAAACAAAATTATAAAAATTAATTTTAAAAATTCAATTCTCAAGCGAACTCGATCTCTATCCGATCGCTGCTTCCATCGTTTTCCAAAAAATCTTTGTTGTTTAATAAGGTTCTCCATTTGACCTCCATGAGCTAGCCAATTTGGCTTATTGACGTCACCAGTTAGATACAAATAAACAATGTTTGAAGCAAAGACTATCGAATAAAATGGCATGCTATAAAACACCTACGACGCATAGCTGGCAAAAAAAAGCATACATCCTAATGTGTTTTATGGGAAAGTTTTTGTTTTTTACCTTTGCAAAAAAAATAAGCAAGATTCGGAATGTATATGTAATTTAGTATCCACACAATTAACACATTCGTATCTTTGAAATTTTAAACTTGCATTTACCATATGTTTTGAACAGTAAGGCCTTCTTTTTCATGTACTACTTCCTTAGCACAGGGCAACAGTGATTTTGAGGCATGAGATTTAAGAGCCAATTTTGGATAATTCTAGTCTCCTGGATCGGAAAATGGCATTTTACAATTGCTTCTAGCTTTTAGACAATTAGGTTTATCAAGACAATAGGTTAAATATGTACACCCAACTCTTTTTTTTACACTGTAGATAAGATGCTTCAAAAACCACGCACAACAAAATTGTGTAAAAAATACATGCGAAATATGGTAAATTTGGGAATATGTTCCACAACTTTATAAAATCGTTTGAGATGAAAAAACTCTTAATATTATCCTAAAATCCGTGCAAAAAAATGCTAATTATACTGAAAATTCCACCATCGAATTAAAAAAAAAAACAAACTTTAACATCAACTTTTAGAATTTTATTGAAATGATTGCTTTCACACAAAATAAATACTGAATAAGAAAATGCTGTTTTCCAGTTGAAGTACGAGATAAAGAATGATGTATACTAGATAGTATCACAAAAAAAAAAGTTCGAATGTTCACCCCCAGTTTAAAAGCTAATATTGAAAGATTTTCGAGGAAAAAAAATTTTTTTTTTTGGCCTCTAAGTTCGATGCGATTTTGTTTTTTTTTTCTTATATCTCCGCCATTTGACGTCCGATCAACATACACAGCTGATCATAATAATAGATACACCAAAAAGATTTTCACTTAAATCCCAATAAATTCCATATTTGGAAGAATTGGCATTAGAACTCCTTGTAAAACCAGAGAGTACCATTTGGCAATGCCGTTAACTGAGAAATTAAAGAAAATACTTCACCTATTTTTTCGCCAGTGAATATAAATCGAAAACGGGCGCGAATTCGTTGATCAAAATAATAGATACACTTGTTTTGTTTTTCGATTTTATATCTAAAACTTAAATTTTTTTGTGCTTTTTCTTAAATAACGGTAAAAATACATTTATATATAAATTAATAGCAAGTGAATTATGAAAAATTTATTATAGATATGGGCCGAACAGCAGAAGAGTGACGATTGGTTCTGAGCCTACGAAAAACAGGAAAATCTTTGCGGGACATCGCTAGTTTGATGGATTAGTCTTTGCGTTTTGTGCAGAATGTTCTTATAAAGAAAACAGGAAAGGAAACTAGAGGTAGACCAACGAAAACCTCTCCAGAAGTTGGTTGCCAAATAGTTATTCTTTCAAAAAAATACCCTTTCAAGTCCTCCAAGGCAATTTCTGTGGAAATCGTAAATGTTGCAAGCAATCTAACAATTCGTCGTCGTTTGCAGAAGGCAGACCTTCCAGAAGGAATCGCTAAAAAGGTTCCACTGATGCGTACGAAAAATTTTATCATGAGGTTAAGTTTCGCAAAGTCTCACACTAGCTGGTCGGGCCTTGATGGTGAGGAAAAATGGTGAAATATGCTTTTTTGTGAATCGTACATCCTTTGGGGCGTCTCACATTTCTTCCGTAGTCATTTCCAAATAAATTTATTTTGGTTTCGTCGCTCAATAAAATATTTCGCTCTTTTTTCTCACCATCAAGGCTCAATCAGCTGTTGTGAGACTGTGTGAAATTTGACCTCATGATTAAATTTTTCGTACGCATCAGCGGTTCCTTTTTAGCGGTTTTTCCCGGAAGGTTGGCCTTCTGCAAATGACGAAGAATTGTAGGAGCGCTTACAGCATTTCCGATTTCCATAGAAATTGCCTTGGAGGACTTGAAAGGGTATTTTTTTGAAAGAATAACTATTTGGCAACCAACTTCTGGAGAGGTTTTCGTTGGTCTACCTCTAGTTTCCTTTCCTGTTTTCTTTATAAGAACATTCTGCACAAAACGCAAAGACTAATCCATCAAACTAGCGATGTCCCGCAAAGATTTTCCTGTTTTTCGTAGGCTCAGAACCAATCGTCACTCTTCTGCTGTGCAGCGACTTTTTCGGCCCATATCTATAATAAATTTTTCATAATCCACTTGCAATTAATTTATATATAAATGTATTTTTACCGTTATTTAAGAAAAAGCACAAAAAAATTTAAGTTTTAGATATAAAATCGAAAAACAAAACAAGTGTATCTATTATTTTGATCAACGAATTCGCGCCCGTTTTCGATTTATATTCACTGGCGAAAAAATAGGTGAAGTATTTTCTTTAATTTCTCAGTTAACGGCATTACCAAATGGTACTCTCTGGTTTTACAAGGAGTTCTAATGCCAATTCTTCCAAATATGGAATTTATTGGGATTTAAGTGAAAATCTTTTTGGTGTATCTATTATTATGATGAGCTGTGTATATGGTATGTCTCAACATGGACTACATTTTATTTATAGAAGTCATTTATCTCAGATTTTTTTTTTCGACTAGTTGTATACATTATATCAGCTTCTACCACCATAACGTGCCAATGGCACATCATAAAATTAAATTCCGTACCAAATCATAAAATTCATATCTACAAAGTTTTCTCAAATTATTGAAATTGAAAAAATTACAGCGAATCTAAAATTTCAGTGCAAATTTTTGATCAGAATAATAAAATCATCTTTAACTTAAGTCTATGCAATCCAATCGACTTCTTCGAAGATCAACGCACGCTTATGGTAGTTTTAAACAATTTTATTTAAATAATTTTAAATGAAAATAGTTAAGGTTTTAGTTATATCAATTAAAATTTTTTAATTTATTATTGTATCCGTTTTTTGCCAGCGTGTAGTATGATTTGGAAAAACGCAAATTACCAACAAAGCGCGATGTGATTCAATATTTATTACATCTGAAATATATTGAATCTGGCAACAGAAAATTAAATGTTTTTACAGAAAAAGTATTCAAAGAAATAACTAGCTTGTGGGAACGCGCGAACATTCCAACATAATCGAGATCAACGATTCGCAGATACATTGAAGCATGTATTGATAATTATTTTGAAATTTTAAAAGTCCCAAACAAATACAATGCAAATGAGTGGAACGAACTGTTCCTAATTTCTCGATGCAAGTGGTAAAATGTATGTCAGTACGTCACCGGTGATCTAGCGGCTTAAATTGGGATGGATTTTTTATTTTATATTAATTTCGAATTTTTATTTTATTTTAATTTTATATACTTTATTTTTTTTCATTTATTTAAGTATTTTTCAAGTTGTATTAAAAGTTATATTTTGTAATGTGTATATTATATTTTAAGTCCTAGCTGAAGCTCTTACTTGCTACTGCTAGAAAATAAGTTATAAACTGTTATTTTATTACTTTTTTAATAAATAATAATGATAATAAAAATATGCTAGATATGTGCTAGAACAAAAAATTCGTGGAGAAAAGTGTATTTGAGGCACCCAGCTGCAAAACCGGCCAAGTTCCTTTTTCATACTTTTGGACAAACAACGAAAAACGTTTATCTTCATCTATGTTTATTGAAAAATTAAAAAGTACTTCCCACATAATATCTTGTAAAATTTCTTACTCAAAGCACGTCAGATCAGACTTTTCAAGTTTTATTTGCGTATGTTTTTGAGAAAACAATTTTGGACTTAACCGGTTTTGATAACAATGAACTGGACTTGGCCGGTTTTGTTTGAAGAAAAGTGGACTTGGCCGGTTTTGATACCAATGTACTGGACTTTGCCGGTTTTGATTCCAAGGCGTTGGACTGGTTTTGAAAGCAAGTTCATGGACATGGCCGGTTTTGAAATCTATGCATCAAAAACAAATTAAAAAGTGCAATAATTCTGTCAAAATTTTTTTTTAATCTAAAACCATAGTAGAAAGATAAAGCATGGTCTAGATTTTGAATATCTCAAAATTTGATTTTTTTTGGACTTGGCCGGTTTATCAACTGGGCGCCTCATTTGTTAAGGAAACAAGATACGTACAAAAAAACCGGTTTTCACAACCTTTGATGGCCAAGAGCAACAGTAACTAATCTTTTTGCTTAAGCCAAATAACCAAAAGAAAACAGTTTTAAGGATACAAGCCGGTATCACTGCTATCCTGTTGAACCAAAACTTATGAAAAAATGTTAGCTAGGAGATTGTCTTGGTTTTTTGAAGCAAACAATCTCAATTTAAACAATCGATGCGTAATTATTTTAGAGTATAAAAATGCAAATTCCCTGTAAACAAAAAATTATAAATTCAATATATCTATCGATTTCAAAAAGAAAACTTTCGATAAAATTGGCACACATGATATGACTCCTTGAATGGAAAGC
>OX459030.1:36183907-36226252 GCA_949775025.1 Tricholauxania praeusta | reverse complement strand
TTGACTTGACTTGACTTGACTTGACTTGACTTGACTTGACTTGACTTGACTTGACTTGACTTGACTTGACTTGACTTGACTTGACTTGACTTGACTTGACTTGACTTGACTTGACTTGACTTGACTTGACTTGACTTGACTTGACTTGACTTGACTTGACTTGACTTGACTTGACTTGACTTGACTTGACTTGACTTGACTTGACTTGAATTGACTTGAACTAGACTTAGGCTTAATATTGACTTGATTTGGGCTTAACTTAAGTATGATTTTGAAATTATTGAAGCCGATTGAATTTGCGTTAGAATTTAGAACTTGGCGTGGAGTTCGTTAGTGTGTTATTTGGGCTAGATTTTGACATGACTGCACTCGATATGAAAGTGAGGAAGATGTAACTTTGAGTGAAATCGGATTTGACTTGGTTTTTATTTAGACCAGACGTGAGTTTGACTTGAAATTGCATTTAACTTGGCTTCAATTGGGCTGTAACTTTAATGAAAATTTAAATCGATGAATACTTGACTTGAACATGACTTGTACTTCAATTTGATTTGAATTGAACAAAATTTAAATGAACGTTGGCTTGACTGTGGCTTGACTTGAACAAAACTTAGATCTGACTTAAATTTGAGCTAAGTACAAGTGACTTGTGTTTGGCTTGAACGTTGTTTTGATTGGACTTGAGATCAACTTATTTGACTTGAAGTTAACTTAAACTTGGCTTAGTCTGGAGTTCGACTTTTCTTTACCTTCGCTTATATATCAGTTAGACTGTACTTATATTTGATATAAATTGTAATTGAAATTAAATTGTAATAAGCTTTACGCCAAATTTTCGTTCCCTTTGAGTCCACCCCATTACACACACCGGCTGGCATTTTCTTTTCTTATTTTTACACATTTAAGTATCATTTTATGTATTTTATGAATGAATTTCTGTCGGCATTAATTTTTAAATTGGATTCGCTCGTTGGTTGTTAACTTAGCTTGGTTTCGCAACACTTTTTCGAATTTGTTGCTACCCCTAACTGCTACATTCGCATATATGTATGTATGCTTTTCTTTTTTTTTTGGTCATTTCGCACTGTTTACACCAACGTCAGAGTCAGGCAACAGACCGTAAATAAATAATCTGATCACATTTTTCAAAAACAGCCCGCGCTTTACCACCAACATCAGCAACAACATCAACACAACAACCATTACCAATACAAATTTGCTTGAAAGTGTATATTGGCTCTTGGTGTTTTTCACACATACACACTAACGTGCACATAGACCTCAACCACTTACTCAGCTATGCGGATACATCATTCGTTTATGATGCAACCATATGGGTAACAAAATATGAAATCCATCTTTGCTATAGTAACCTTGCTGCCACCAACCAACATTGCAAACTTATGTTGTTGTTATTTCATCTTCCTCGTTCCTACCATATAAATCTGGGTCAAATTGCTTATATCTTATGTTATGTTTCATGTGCATGTAAAAGAATTTCGTAAACTCACTAGTGGCTTTGATAGATTTTTTATTTTTTTGTTTATTTTGCAAAACTTTAGTTTCTTTTGGCGGCTCATTTTGCTGCCTTTTATGGCTTTAAAGGAAAAAAAAGTTTGATATCATTCATCAGCTATCAAAAGCATAAAACATAAAATTCACCATTTTTGTACGATATTTCTATATTTTAGCAGTTTCATGTAAAGCGAAGTACAAATAGAAAGCGATGCTTTTGAGCTAAGAAATTTATTTGTTAAAAGAAAATTCAATTAGATTTACAACGTTGAGCTCCAGGCCTTTCATATATAAGATAGATATATAGATAGATAAGATATATTAGCTGTGCTAAAGTAGACTCACACCGCAACAAATTCACCAAATTATTTAGCTGTATTATGTATTTCGAGCACTTTCGAGCAACATATGGTATGCGTCATCAACCTTCCAAGCCCACTAGTGTACTTTATTGGATGATACGCGACAGAATAGACCACATCCGGGACTTAGTGTGGAGAAGACTTACACAATTCAACATGTTCAAAAATTTAAGCCGCCAGACTTGAATTCAAGCTTTGGTTTCAAATGCAACAGCTCAATGAAGATTTGCTGTTTTCGAGCCGAATTTTGTTCAGTGACGAGGCATATTTCTGGCTCAATGGATACGTCGATAAACAAAATTGCCGCAATTGGGCTAATGAACAACCCGAAGAGATTCTCGAACTGCCGTTACATCCACAAAAATGAACTTTTTGGTTTATGGGCTGTTTTATGGGCTGGTGGAATAATCGATGCTAATTTTTTTAAGAACTAGGCTGAACACAACATAACCGTCAATGAAGAGCGCTACCACACCATGAAAATGGAGTTTTTGTTGCCTAAAATTGAAGCCCGTCATGTCGGCAATACTTGGTTTCAGCAAGACGGTGCTACGGCACACATAGCGCACGAAGCAATGGCTTTATGAAGAAATTATTTTGGTGAGCATCTAATTTCGCATTTGGGACCTGTCGGCTGGCCGCGTAGATTGTGTGATATCATACATAAGGATTTTTTTTTTGAGCTATGTAAAGTCAAGAGTCTTCGTTGATAAGCCAGCTACGTTGCAACACTTGGAAGCCAACATTATTCGCGTAGTTCGCGATATACAGGTAGCAATTGCTAGCAAGAATGATCGAAAATTGTACCTACCAACGTATCGCGGCCAACATTTGAATGAAATTATCTTTGAAAATATAAATGTCAAAAATTTCTCTTTCGTCTCATAATAATTTCTTTGACATCCAATGCTAATTTAAGAGTTTTATTTAAAAATAAAAAAGTTTTAAATGTATCACCCGATATATGCATATGTAAAGTTTTCTTAAAACATCATTGCCAATTTAATGTCATTTCAGTTGCAGAGTTTGCTATTTTTTATTTTTTTTTTGTAATTTATTTAGACTTTTAAAAATGTTCGAAAAATATTTTCTTTTCGTCATATACATATATGCAATGTTTTTCATAATAATCAAAACACCGAATCCATTTCATATCATGAAGTCTGACTGATTAACTTTAAAATTGAAATGCGAATAACTTTGTAAAATATATTTTCAATCAAATTGGAACGATATGTGTCCTCTTATTTTCTCTGAAAAACAACATATTTTATCGACAACAAATTCCGTAATTTGAAGTAAGTCAGCATGCATGATTTGAAATGGATTCGGTTCGAAATTTCAGATTTTATGGTACATTAAATCTAAATGCAGCTATTAAAATTGTGAAAATCTGCTTTTTATATTAACAGCTACTTTCTTCATATTCAATATGCTGTAGTGAATATTTCAAAAAAAAAAAATATATACATATATCAATTTACTATCTTCCATATCGTAGCTGCACAGTCTGCCTAGACTTTATTAAGGTCCTTCAACATGCTATCGTGTTGCAAATTTATAAAACTCGTCAACTGAAGTGGCAACAATCACTGCTACAACAGCAGTAACACAACAACAACAAAACAACAACAACAACATTTGCCAACAACTAGAAGCAAGCAGCAATTGCTGCCATTCAAGTGAAATCTGCACAACTCAGCAATTTTACTGCAGTCAAACCCGCATTTTTGCCAACTTCACTGGGTGAAGAAGCATCTTTTACAAACCAACGAGCTGACAGGCCAGTTGGTAGGCAGGCAAGAATCCATCCGTCCATCTTTAGTACATGGCTCAATACTTCACTTAAAACTCTGGTCACTGATTCTTTACGTGACTTGTGTGGCAAGTAAAACAAACCGATGTTGCCACAACCACTGATTCACAACACTGCTCTTCTTGAAACAACTTAACTCAAAATAGATTTCGAGTAAATTGCAAAGGTGCCGTCCAAGTGCTCTGCACCAACTAGAAATATTGGATTAAATTAAGTGAAATAGAAAGCCAATGCATTGGGAAGATTGCTAGTAATAAAACTAAGGAATGAACACTGAACTTACTATGAAGAATGTCCTTAATTATGTTATAGGAAATGCATATATTTTGGAATTGTATATCATCTTATTTTACTAGTGTAAGGTATTCAAAAAGCTAATATTTGATCGCAAACTTGAATCGTATCTAGTTTTGTAAATGTCTTTTGGATGTCTCCTATAAAAGATATAATAAATTGGTGAACAGTACATCTATATGATATAGAATTCAACATTCGGTCTACTAATGAAAAATGACACACGATGAACACAAATATATGCGCAATAAGTTCCAAAAATGAGTCTTAGCCAATTTTGGATATCTGTGGGCACTAAACCCGGAGAACTAGCTAAATCGCACCGCAACACTTAAGCATGCACTTAGTGCTATACAAGAAAAGTGAACGCCATACTATTGGTTTTCTTAGATCATTAAAAATGCGTTTAATTCAACGAAGATCGGTAATCAAGAGAAGTTGTTAAGAAGCAAGCGAATGCTTTTTACGACGGCATCTTTCTGACGCTATCAGCGACTTATAAGGACAAAGTATTCCTGAAAGTTACTCAAACCATTAGAGCTACATCTGATCTTTAATATAATGTATAAGCTTTTTTAGCACATGATAAAAAAATGTGATGCTGAAAGTCTTGACTACACTGTTGTCCTTCTATGCAATGTATGATAACTTCATCATGTAACCTTTATTTTCTCATCGAGTAACTTCAGTATTTGGAGGAAGCAATTATTGATAAACAGTTGTGAATTGTATAGCAGAGCGCGTTTGTTAAGCCAAGTTTCACAGCCAAACAATAAAACTGGCTTCTTGTTGACTCAAATGTTTTTAGCTTCGTAGTCGTTGACAGGAACGAAGGTTGCCAGACATTACGAAGTTGAACAAAATATCGAGATAGGCTTATTGAAATATGTAACAGGCTCTTATGATTTCGGAATATTAGTAACTTTGTGCTTTGGAAATAATCTGAAAAAAGAGTCTATTAGAAAGAATCCTTTAAAAACAGTAAAAAAGTATATCCGAATTGTTCATCATATATCGTCATGATCCGATATACCGTCAAATCAATCAAATTGTTTCTTATAAAAATTCATATGGAAACAATTTGTTTTACTAAAACGCAAAAAAATCTGTTTTTCGTTTTTTTGCTTTTGCGTTTTTCATATAAATTATAGTAGACAACAAACTGATAGTGGGTTACATCTTCCAAACGATTGAAATACCTAAAACACTTTATCTTGACACCTAAGGCAGACTTTTTCTACGCTTTAGTAAGTTGGTTTTTTCGTTAAATTTTATCGAAGTCGGACCTAAACTCTGGCCGCGCCGTTTACAGGTTTGAGCTTTGAAGCTCAAATATTGGGACAGTTATTTTTATTCCTCAAGCTAAAATATAGGCAAAAAAAAAAAATTTAAATCCATCTATAAAATTTTCAAAATAAACACACTTATATATGGGACATTCTATGCAAAATCACTGGGGTTTTGGCCCGACCCTCTTCGATTACGCTAATTTTTTGATATGTTTTAGTGCGTATTAAAAGCAACAAGCACATCAGTTTCCAGTCTTGTATTCAAAACCGTTATAGAGTAATCGGTTTCTTAAATTTTAATGCAAAACATTTTCAATTAACGATAGACTAGTAATAAATATTGATACCAATAAAAAGTGGTGTATAATTATTTTCGTATTTAAATGTAGTTTTTTGAAAAAAATAAAAAAAAACTTTATTAGAACTAATAATCATTTAGTTATTAACGTTTAATGATTAAAATCGATATTTTCGAAAAGTGTGACCCCTTCGATTTTTCTTAAAAACTTTCTCAAAATTTTACTCTATGTTACGCAACTTTTAAGCCATGTGCTGATAATTTTTTCTATTTTTTTCCGAATTTTGAAAATTTTACATTTGTTCCTTATGATTGAATTATCTATGTCACTAGTTTAAACAAAAAAAAATATGGTTTCTCATATACTTTTTTCATGTATTTTGAGTCGTAAATTCCAAAAATGCCAACAATTTGTTTCTCTTAAGAATCGATTTCGTTTTTTGCACTTTTTTCATTTATTTGGCCATATTTCCATCAATTTTTTTCGAACTAAATCAGTTGCACACCATTCAAAAGGTATTATTTTTTCTTACTAATAGTTTGCAGTTAATGAGAATCGAATAAGATTTGATGGAGTGATTTTTTTTTTGTTCATTTTTAAAAGTCACTTTGTTTAAGTGCGATTTAGATTTAGAATGAAAGTCCATTCCTTTGCAAATATTTAAAGTATAAATTTGTTTAAGTCGGACAAAAGGCTTAAAAGTTATTCAAAAATCGTTAGAGTCACGGCACACGAATATAGTAAGATTATATCGGGAATGCATAAAAATATAGATACTACCATTTTTCATAACTTTGATATTTTTTGTTTGATCTGAGCAGTTAGATATTAAGAACATTTGCTAAAGAATGGGCTTCTGTTCTATGTCTGAAAAATATGAAAAAGAAAGGTTTTTGGACTTAAACGGAGCAATTGAAATTTAGTGACTTTAAAAATGAGCAAAAAAATTACTTTTAAGAGAAAAGATAGTTGGCATTTTTTTTTGTTTAAACTATGATATAGATAATTCAATCATAAGAAACAAATATAAAATTTACAAAATTCCAAATTGTTTTTGCGTATTCTATGCGTTATATTAGTGGACACAAGTGCCGGGAATTAATTTGTTATCAAAGATATCGAGAGATATCTAGCTGTGAAGTTCGAAGTTTTTATGTTTTAGGGTGCTTTATTGTCATATAAAAATTGTCATATTTCCACTAAATTTTAATGGAAAAATAATTTTTTATATCATTTTGAAGCTAAAAAGATAAGCTTTTTATTAAATTCTTACCTTATGCATTAGATGAAAACTTAAAATTGTTTGTAACAAATAAATTGTTTGAAGTTAGTTAATAGAGCGATGGTCACTCACTTTTAAAATATATCGACTTAAACGATTGCAATGAACTTACATAATAGAAATTATCGATAAATAAATTTACTATTCACTTCAATCAAGGTCATATTTAATCAATCCAAACTATCGAAAAGCTAATATTGGACTCCAACGCATTATTGGTGAACAACTACATGGAATGAGAAATTCTTAATTCTGCTTTAGCGCGATAATATTCAATTCCTTTTTTTTTTCTTTTATTTTATTGGTTTGTCAAATTTCACGACTATGAATCGTTACCCAGCAGGCAAATGAGCAAGTCCTGCCTCGGAGAAGGCCTGCTAGGACTGCTGCATTACACTAGCTTACAAGAAAAAAGATCTGGTTTCTCATAAACTTTTTTCGATGTATTTTGGGGCGTAGATTCCAAAAATGGCAACCATTTATTTTCTTAAGAAACGTTTTCAAGATATCCCCAAAAACCCATTTTCGGCACTTTTTTCATTTATTTGACTATATCTCAAAAACCATTTTCAGCATTCGAAAGATATTTGTATTCCTTTTCTAACGATATGCTCTTTGCTTGAATCGGATAAGATTTTTTTGGTCTTTTTTGAAAATCACTCAATTTCAATTGCTTCATTTGAATGAAAAATTTTTTCTTTTTCATATTTTTAATGAAAGACTATTTTTTTGCAAATATTTTAAGTATAATTTTGCAAAAATCGGACAAAAAATATAGAAGTTATTCGAAAAAACACTAAAAAACTTGCAATAAAATTATATTGAATTTGTAATTTGAAACACATTCTGGAAGTAGTCAAATATAAGGAACACCAGTGGCGCATTTGCTGCGACCTCAAAATAGTTTCATTGATTACAGGCTTAACAGCATCTGGCCGTCCAAAATGTCCGTGTTTTTTGTGCGATTGGGATTCACGATACGGAGAAGGTATTAAAGGAAGAAACCAGTACAAACAGCAAAACTGTAATATTCGCATTGGACGGAAATGGCCTAAAGACAATAGTCTTGTTCCTGAAATGAAAATTTTGTTGCCGTTGCTCCACATTAAACTTGGCATTGCTAAAAGTTTTTTGAAATGTATCGCAAAAAGACCAGTAGTATTCAACCGCTTCAAAGACATTTTTCCAAGACTAAGTAACGCTAAAGTTCAGGAAGGGGTTGTTAATGGTCCCGAAATACGGAAACTAATGAGTCGTCAAGATTTGGACCAAGTTCTGACAGACCGAGAGTTAAATGCATGGCTCGCATTGAAAGCAGTAATTAAATGACTTTTGGGTAAAGAACGCAAAGACAACTACAGGCAATCTGTTGCAAACATGTTGGCAGCTTTCGATGAAATTGGTGTTAATACTCGTATGTCGTACAAAATCATCTCTTGCATCAGCATCTTGATAACTCGCTCAACAGTTGCCAACTGAGTCTGATAAGCAAGGCGAACGTTATCACCAAACTGCGCTTCCATTTGAAATAAGGTAACTATAGAGTGTTCATTAGACCATACCGCAAAAAAAAAAATTCACCGTACACCATCGAAACTGAAGCATATTTTGAATTCCTAGATTTTTCTTATATCTTTGTCAGAGTGCAAAATTTAAACATGTTAACGAGCGTATGTTTTTGAGAAAACAATTTTGGACTTGGCCGGTTTCGATACCAATGACCTGGACTTGGCCGGTTTTGATTTCAAGGCGTTGGAAAAAAGTGTACTTGGCCGGCTTTGATACCAATGTACTGGACTTGGCCGATTTTGATTCCAAGGCGTTGGACTGGTTTTGAAAGCCAGTTCATGGACTTGGCCGGTTTTGAAATCCATGAATCAAAAATAATTTAGAAAGTGTAATATTTCTGTCAAAAACATTTTTTTTTTGAATCTAAAACCATAGTAGAAAGATAGAGCATGGTCTATATTTTGATATATGAGAATATCTCAAAATTTGATTTTTTTGGAATTGGCCGGTTTTGCAACTGGACGCCTCATATTTTATTTCTTTAAGTGATCAGTTCTAAAAGTCTTTGTATGACATCTGTTAATGTTGACATCAGTAAATAGCTATGGAGCATTCAGAGAACATTTCATTATTACTGTTAAGACTCAACAGCTAGTGAACGACATTTAGCGATGACGCATACTTTCAATGAGTAAAGCTGTTGAATTGTGAAAACATTACATTTATTACAATACATTCACTATCACGGTCACGGTTTGGTGCGATTTTTAGGCAGATTAAGTGATTGCCATTTCAAAACATGCATTTTGAAATATGTTTGATTTGTGCTAAAGTACTATAGTATATACTTTTTTAAGGTGGAAGTTATTTATTATTTCAGCAGGACTGCGCAACTTTATTACACTATATTACACTATATGATGTGATCCCATGTGAATTTTTCTCATAAGATTTTTGATTCATTGTTTCATTGTTGATTATTAAAAATATTTTTTTTTGCATTCAGCCAAATCGGCAGTTTTTTAATAGTAACCTGTCAATATTTAAATATTATTTTAATAGAAATCATTCCCAAACTTGCAGACTTCAAAAACGAAATTTAACAGTTTGTTAAAAAGAAATCTTACTTCTTTTCCAAGTTTCATGTAGAGCAGTCATGAAGGCTCTGAATCTTGAAAATAGGTTTTAAACCTAAAACGAAATGCATTCCTCATGTCAATTTTCATAAAACTCACTGCCATCAAAATATGTTCCTTTTCCAAAATGTTCAAGAAATCTTTTTATATGTAAAAATTGCATTAGAACTGGTCCAATATCTCTTAATTTGTAATTTTTCTCAACGTCTCTTGTTTTGATGACAGCACTGTAACACAGGAGAAAAGTACTTTTTATAATGGGAAAAATGCTGCCTAATATGTAATACTATTCCCAGTATATTTTATCGGAGTTGAGTAATGTAAAGCATGCTATAATAAAGGGGAAAAATACTTTTTTGTACTCAAGAATGCTTTTATAAATTTTCATGTGTCTAATAATGTAATTAATAATATCATTGAATTAGATTAAAAAAACATGTAAAAATATTAAAAATTTGAATCTGACGAATGCAACAAAAAAATAAATCTTCCTTGAGAGTGGTCTCGTGAGTGGTTAAGTCTACAATATTTAAATAAATATTTCCATTTTATTCAAAAAAAAAAACAAAGAATAATATTTTGTTAAGCTTTATTAAAAACTTGCTTCTGTTATTTTACAATCCTAACGACAATATATTTTCTTCAGCTTTTAAACAATATATAAAAAGGAGTAAGTTTCAGCAAAATACATTTTTTTTTCTTATTGAAAAATTCACGAAATCGCGTTCAAAACATGGATCGGTAATAGTTGCCGATTTCTCGTCTCCGTCCGTATCCTGTTTAACGCATAAGGTTGAAAACTCTAAAAATGTGATACATGATATGTTGAATTAAGATATGTATATGGAACCTCACACGAGAAAACAATGTGTTATCAATGTTCAAACTTACTGTCAAAATTGAAAAATTTTCCGGCAAGAGTATGTTTTCAAAACTATGGAGCGTATTTGACTGTTATCTTTTTCTATATTAAGTCAAAGATATAAAACTATTGTTACTTTTCGATGAAACAATGTGCTTAGCAGTAAAAATGTTTTTTTTTCATATTAGAGGCGTGGCACGGGAAACTCAAAACAAATATATTTACTCAGAATATAGTCTAGCTCCATACCAAATTTCATCAAAATCGATGAAGCGTTTTTTTCTATTTATGGTGATGCCACGCCCTACGTAAGAACTGGGAGCATCTAATTACCTTTCTTATGGTTCAGTCTATCCCCAAACCAAATTTTTTTAAAATCGGTCAGTTAGCTTAGCCGTGGAGCGTGGCACAACCTACTATCGTTTTATGGTCGCCATTTTGTTAAAAGAAAAAAAATTCAAAAACACCCATTCTCAACACCCGTTTTTCCGCTGCGCTCAATGTTGGGCAGACCCCTGTCCCGGTTGACCTAAAATGTCCCATATATATCGGTCATTCTTTAAATAAGTGCCCACTTTTTTTTTAAACTTTTTTCAACAATTTTCTTACAATTTTGATATGATGTTTTTTGAATATACATACATACATATGTGACCCGTGCCTAAAAAAGACGGTTAGTGTCTGAAAATCGCTTTTTATTTCATTTTATAGGAAATTTTGTACTCTTTAACGTGGGAGTGGTCTCAAGTTGATCCCAAGCTTCCTATTTGAGCTATAGGCGTTTTAAGCCTGAACAACAATGATTACCATTTCATAATTTGGTTACTTTTAAGCTTTAAAGGCGTTTTTCTCAAAAACCGGTTTTAGACACTAACCGTCTTTCTTGGGCACAGGTCACATGTATGTTCTGAAGAGATTTTTCAAATGGTTTTACGTAGTCACTTTTAAAATATACAGCTTATATTATCTGAAACTTTGTCATTATTATGAATACTGTCAATAAAATGCATTTTAAAAATAACAAAAGAACGATTGAATGTTTAATTGTTTAAATAAGTCTAACAGGGTGTTCCATCAGTTAAAATAAATTTGAAAAATAAACACTTTGGTCTTTGTCTTTTTATCTACAAAACCCATTTTACGAGAAAGATAAGAAAGATTACAAATTTTTGAACAAAAACAAAAATACACCCAAATGGGTTTTTTTTTCGGTTCCATCGGCCTATATTATAGAGTCGGGCTAGAAGAAAATTCTCCCAAAAGTACAGCTTCCTAGATTAAACCTGCGAAATTTCGGAAAAAAAAGTTTGTTTCCTATTACAATTCACAGGTTTGATGTAAGTACTTAGGTGTCATTCCTCAGCTCCAAAGTTATCTGATGAACTGAAAGTTGGTATAACTTCCTGAGCTGAACTGAATGTACTTCACATTTTTATATATTTTTCTGATATTTTTAGGACTAACACAATTTTTTCGAGTTTTTCTCAGAAGGTTTTTAAAAACAATGATCTCTGCGGAAAAGTTTCGAAAGTTTTAAGAAACTTAGGGAATTTAAGAATAAAATAAAAATTTTTTTATTATACTTAAGAATATCTTTCAAAATCAACTTAAAAAAACCTTTGAATAAAAGTCGAAAATATGACTTGAACTATTTGTTATGAAAATAAGAAATTTAAAATAAGGATTATATTTTGTGTCGAATTTTGTAACCTTGACCTTTTCATCCACTGCTTCGGGTCTGGGCAGAGTAAAACTAATTTAGCTATGGTTTGTATTAAGAAATTTTTATTTATTAAAATTGCTGCGTTGTGCTTCAAATCGGAAACATACTATTTATTGTTCATAAAAATACTTTATTTTATGTCATAAATTATTGACAAATCTTACTCATGTCCATACTTTAAAAAAAAGAAATGGGGAGAAAAATAATGTGTATTTAAAACAAGATGTTAGGAGTAAACACTACAAATCAGCTGTACTCATTTCGTTTTATGTCAATTACCTCAATTGCTCTGGAGTTTGACAGCACTTACTTATTATTATTTGTTGAAACTTGTTTTTGAATGGCTTACGCCAGTTTCTGGACGTTCATGATAACCCAATAGGTAAGTAGTTTTTTAGACTAAAACTATCACAACAATTAAATACGAAACTAAAGTAAATAGCATACAAAAAAAAAAAAAAAATTATTTTTCGTTTTTGTAAATTCAACGTTGGGTACCAAAGGACAATAACTCCTTGAACAAATGTTTGTGCTATTTTTAAGAACAAAAATTCGAATAGCGGCTGTGCCGTTGAAAATAAAATTCAAAGTTTTTTTTACTGCCATTTTTTCTTTCATTTTTGACTAAAAAAAGCATTTTTTTTTCGTTACCTTTATTGTGCGGCAAAAAAGGCCTAACCGGAAAGCTAAAGTTAAACTTTTGCTTTTTAACGCATAAAGGAAAATCTGTTGAATAAACTGCAGAGAGTTTCTTAGCGTAACAAAGGCAAAACTTTGCAATCCCAAACCACGTTTGAATTCAATTATTTACACCCGCAAAAAACAGAATTGTCCCAAAACCCAAAGTTCCCAGCCAACCCACCTTACAGCAGAGCCGTTAGACTGGGCCTAAATATGATGAATTTTCTGTTAAATGGCGCTCATGAATTATTATTCAGCATCACTTACTTGAATAAATCAACGACAGTAGTGGCATGCAATGGTGACGCGACGCTGAAAACTCCCTTGAGAAAATGAGACAACAACAAGCTGGAGTAAAAAGATTGACAGGTGAAAGGAAAAAGAAGAAGAAGAAGCTACAGAGTTAAGCAACTTTTCCATTTAAGGCACTTTTTTTTTTTTTGTTTTATTTTTCTTATTATGTTGGGAACATAATATTTACTGCAGCCGCGCTAACACGATTTTCTTTTGTCAAAAAATTTCTCATTCTCATTTTTAACGAAAAACAGGAAAATTTTTTATGATGATTGTCAGGAGAATAATAAAAAGCATTTGACCGCGAAATAAATGCAAATACAAGATGACACTCTCTTGAGAGACATGAGGATGGAGTCGGTGGAGAAGAATGGAGTAAGTGTGAGCAAGACAGAGAGTAATTGCACTAGACGAATATGACGGCGCGTGATAGCGTCAAAGTTCACGACTTCCAGGGTTACTTTGTAGAAGAGTGCTTGAAAAAGTGTTACAGTACAATTACCATTTCAAATGTTTTTTTTTTTTTTTTTAGGGAAATAGGCGAAGCACTTAACGGAAAAATTGGCACGTTTATGGGCTTCTAGTCGGAACAGCAAATATATATTTTTGTACTATTTTTTTAAAGTTGAAAAAATTAACTTGAAACACTAATGAAGATTTTGGAATAGAAATAGTTGGAGCTTTCAACCGAAAACTTGGCTTTCTGAATCCATAACTAGACTAATCTTGTTCAAAGAGGTACTGGTTGGGCACAAACTCTGGGGACACAAATTGTTCGAAAGAAGCTAGCTGGTTTTGAAAAGTTGGAATGCCCTTACATTACAGAAGCATTTAAGTCCACATTTACTTTTGCTCCGGAAGTTTTACTGCACCTGCTACCAGTCGATTTTTACGGTAGAAAGGAGGCAGCAAAATTGGCTGTCAGATTAAATGCAGCCTTTGTATGGTCAGCGCAAAATTTTCACTTCTCCCTTCCAGATGGTCAACAACCATGGATAATGGATTAAGAATGTTAGAATGTGGAATATTTTTTCATGCACTCTACTTACACTGCAATATATTCTCTCCGTCTGTTTGTTAAAGAATCCAAATGGGTGTGGAAGTAGCGGAACTATATGTGATTTTTTTGTTGGTATCACAAAGGAACAATTCTTGTCTTTGGACAAGCCTTTTTTAAATAAAAAAAAATCAATACACAAGGATAACTTGGGAAATGGCCCAAATCATTTGCCAGAGGTTTTGTAAAACTGCAAAAAATATTAGCCAGAAGTTTCTTTTTTTTTTGGAGGAGGGAGTTTTAATTACGTTCCTTCTATCAAATCTGCTGATTTTTGCTACATAAGGCTCTGTATTATAAAATTTTTCCAGTTAACTTTTAAAGTAACATACGAGCCAAACAAAAATATATTTTGACGCAAAAAACTTAGTTGTTTTAAATTCAATATGGCGTACGGCTTAGGTATTGATTGACCTAACTTATTTCTTCACAATCCACTTTGCGATGTGTATCAATTGAAAGGGTTTGAGAAGTAAAATATGACGAGTTAATATATCGACTTATTTTTTTCACAAGCGTCCTTGGAATGGGTTTCAAATTAAAGCGCTTATAAGTAAAGTACGATAATATGTATGACGTCATTATAAATCCAATTTGGCGGACCTCCCAAAGACAGGTGTTATTTTACAACTTATTATCATGCGCATCACAAGGAATTTTTTTAGGAGTAAAATACTATAAGCTACATGATATTATTCCGAACCCAATATAGAGAACGTTCGGGACGGCGAACGCCCTAATATGGCGGACGGTCTAAGATGGTGACTTATCTCTTCGCTACAACCCCATTGAAATTGATGCCAAATGAAAGGATTTGACAATTTGTAAATAAAAACTAAGAATTCAAAATTAAATTTATAAAAAAAGTTTTTCAAAAAATCCAAACTGCGCTAAAAAATTCTAGAAAATTAAAGAACATAACAATAATAAATTGGAACCTCAATTTAGATATAGTTTAATCAGAATTTTGAAAAAATCTTGTGTATGGAAGTTTGTCTTAGTTTTTTAACCTTTATGTGTACACCCGTGGTACAAAAGTTAATTTTTTGATTTTGATATTTTTGGCATTCCTCAAGCTAGTCAAGAAGCACACTTCAAGCGAGCAATCTAGATAAAAAAAAGTTTAGTATAATTTTTTTTTTTGGTTAAAGTTTTTACACCTCTAAGTGTACACCCGTGGTACCCGGGTACCTGAATGTATTTTGTATAAACATTTTGAAAAATTGGTGCTTATTTTGCTAAAAGTTAATGACAATGAACGTTAAATACATATATGTAGTTTCAAACACTTTTATTTTATATTGGTTTTATATAAAAATAAAGAGAAAATTAAATAGTGATGCACATATTTCAAAAAAAATAATTCGAATGAAAATGGATTCAAATTTACATATGTTTTATTTATAAGTCAGAGCAAGTATTGCACTTGGTAGTTGTAACGGCATGTGTGTCGCAAACCGGCCGAACGCAATCCTCACAAGACTTCCTCGTCTTACGCCTCTTTTTATTCGGTGAAGTAAGGCATAAAGCGCAGTTCCCAACTACCGATAAACGGCCTGTGGCATCGCGAGTTGGTATTGCTACAGGAACTACTTTTACATGAATTGGACGTCCTAATATGGATTCTATACCGATTTTGGTAGCAAAGTACCGGCATACATTGGGAATAGTTGATCTGGAATTTATTTCTGGCATTGCCAATTGTTTTCCGAGATCCTTCAGAAAGCATCTTCGTGAATTTGTAGATGTATTCCAAGCTGGATTATTTTCCTGGAAGCAGATGTACGCCGCGAGGGTCGCTACATAAGGGGAAAGAGGGGGTCCGAATTTTCAAAACAAACCTTATGATAATAATGTACGGCCCCTCACCGTTTTACAAAAGTATTTAGTTATAATACTCATTTAATTAAGATCAGCTAGCTCAAATTATGAAGATATTTTCAAATGAAGCGCGCATAAAAGTAACAAAAAATACTTTTCAGTATTAAAAAACTAAACAGGAAAGAGCTTGTTTATCCCTACTTCTTCCTCTTGCATAGGGTGCAATCTATTTCCATATTGAATTTCACTAAAATCAGTCCATTAGCTTAGCTGTTAAAACATATTTTCCTATTGGGGCGTGGAACCATCCACTTTAAGCCGAACACCTTTCCTCGAGATTCAATCTATTTCTGTACCAAATTCCATCAAAATTGGTACATTGGTTTAGCAGTGAAAACGATTTTCCTTTAAAGAGCAGTGCCACGCCCACCAAAAGAACTTAGAGATTTTGTCAATCTTGTTTAGGGTTCAGTCCAAACTAAATTTCATCAAAATCGATCCAATAGTTTAGTCGTAGACGTTTTTTCTTGTTTCTCTGAACAAATATATTTTTTAAGGTTTAACCTATCTCCATATCAAATTTCATTAAAATCGGTGAGGCGGCTCAGCCGTGACAGCATTTCTTCTCATTATGCGTTATAGCATTTTGTATGGGGAAATCATAGGTCTATGTTAACTTTATTTTACCTGTTTTAACGGCAACATACACACATTATTTTTCTTTTCTACACATTTATGGAATAATAACTTTCCAATGATATAAGTTTCATTCCCCTCTCCTTATAGTAAATACTATAAAAGTGTAGCACAAGTTTCGATGTTCACGTATTAACCCTAACCGTCCTGACAACATTTATATACGTAGACTCCTGATGAGGGTACCCGGGTACCCGTGAGTATTTTATATGGGAACATAGAGAGTCATATGTTAGGCAAGCATGTGCTTGATACTGTTTCGGCCTAGCGTGATGAATAGGCAATGAACGGCGGTTAGTTTAATTCTTTCATTGAAATTTTGCTGGTTATAAGTTAAGATGATGTTGGCAATAATCCTCCTTCAACTCTGTGGTGCAATCACAGTCATCAATTTTACAATGCATCGTTGAGTCGCGATAGATTTCTCCCATATTTAGCATGCCGATGAAGAGTCTACAAACAAATTTTTATTCGGATCAAAACGTTGTAGTAAATTATATGGATGTGTAATGCAGCCGATAGCTATCTTTTGTTCAGAATAATTTACACAAGCAAACCACCTGATGGTCAGCGACAAGTAAACGTTGGAAAAAAACTTTTTTTTTTGGCTCTGGTTGATTTTCAGAAACAATCTGGTCTGAATGGGGCAACAGTCAATTTTTTACTTCCATTTCGTCAGCTACGAGATAAAGCAATGAGTCTCGACAAAATAAAGCATATATTCCAAGAGAGCGAGGACCAAGTTCCACAGAAGATATATGTGTAACCCGATATGCATTCAACGAAAATGGAATTCTTTTATCTGCCGTGATAAACAAGAAGAAAAGCAGTTTCTATCTGTCAACTATGCATTATTCACGATGTAAGCCAGCATCAAATCGAAAAGAGGTGATACATATATGATTTTACAACATAATCACAGGTAGAGTAGATGTAATGTACTAGATTATGTCTAAACATAGCACCAAATACAAAAGAAATAGACGGCCATCAGCCATTTTTTTTTCACCATGAACGACGTGGCTACGTTGGGTGGATTTTGTATCCATGCCAGCCTTCATGCAAGCACCAAAAAAGACGAAGCTCTCGTCGGGGCTTATTGACATCACTTGGCGTCTATAGTAGTTGGTGATATAAATCATGAATGAAAGGGCCACTTACAAGCGAATAACACGAAACACTATGGTTTGAGCTCCTCTTGATCTTATGCTCAACACAACCTTCTCTAACCCAGTTGGCTCGAACTCTGCAGGCCCATCGGGAACAACTGAGCAAAATAAACAGGTCAGTTGCCATCAAACGGTCGTTGCTATCTTTGCTTGGCTATAGATCTTATGTCCGACCAAAAGACACGTAAGAAATGCGATGGCAGTCAATGTGCAACAATCACACCAATATTATATCACCAAACTGCATTAGCTGCTGAATTGTCAATTTTTTTTTTAATTATTCCTAGTAATACGAGGTTTGTTGTAAATCAATCAATAAAACATAACAAACCAAAAACAAGCCAAATATTGCTCATTATCTCACATTCTTCATACAGAATGTATGAAAAGACTTACGGGTACCCTTATCAGAAGGGTAAGGAGTATTCGACTTTGGATTGGATCCACAGCCAACATCAAGATTCTAGGAATCTAAAATATGCGAAAAACGATAGAAAACGACTATTTTTAAGATGTCATGGAACCTCAAAGTTGCAATTTTTTTGGTTTGAAAAATATTTAACTTCAAAGTCCGTTCGGGTACCCAGGTACCCGTGTCAGGAGGGTTAGGGTTAATAAATATATTATATACCTAAAATTATTGCTGTTTTTGTTATAATAAGTTTAGTAAATGCTGACCCTTATTGCTATAAATTGTTTGCTGTAGTAAATACTGTTTTGTTGCAGCTTTTGGTAATAAATATGTGCATATTTTGATATTTTTAGCCTACATCCCTGTTATAAATCGTTTATTTCAATTTGGGTACCCGGGTACCACAAGTATACACTTACGTAGGATTTTTTCGCGTACACACAAAGGTTAAAGGCTTACATCTGTTTTCATACGCAGTAATCAAAATCAAAAAGTTGTAACGAATGCTTTTAGACTTGTTCTCACATATTTGAGCAACTGAAACCCTGGCAAAGTTTCAGAACGAAAACCACAGTACCATCTACAATATTACGACTTTACTCGTAAAACGTAGATTGAGGAAGTCAAAGCAGGTAACACAACAAATACGTAAATTTATCATTTCACATACATACATTTTTTATGCGCGTATGCGAGTATAAATAAAAAATTGAATGCAAAAAAAAAGTATAAAATAAAATGCGTTAAGTGTTACCAAATTAGGTTTAAAAGCAGTTAAAATGACAAAGTTGTCAACTGTAATAAAAAAAAGCTTTGAATTATTGATGTGCGGTATAAAAATAAAAAACAGAGAGAAAATGAATTTTAATTTTTTTTTACTATGCAAATAAATAACAATTAATTAATTACAATTGAAATTTTGTTTAATGTAAATTGTGCCGCTAAAACATTTAAAAAAAAAATAACGACAACCTTTTTGTTTGTTCGTCCGGAATTTGTCAATTACAGACGTCAGCCGTGTTGTCGGTATTACGAGCAGCTACAACCACAGCTGCAAGAGCAGCAACATTAAATTAATCATTACTTTTTTTTTTACATATATTAACATTAATCGCATGTTTTAAAATCAATAATTATTGCAGTCATATTTTCAACTCTTTATCTGTATTACATTTGTTTTAATAATTGTGACATTCGCAGCCGTCAATTAAATGAGTGTTATTTCGTTATGGCATAACCGGCAGTAATGTGACTTTAGGTTGATTTTTGCAACACTTTTATAGGAATAATTTTTTGGACACAAATTAATATTTAAGTCTTAACTTAAAATTTTACTTTCTTAACGGAAAAGTGTTGGTAATTTTCAGATTTTGTTGACTTAATTTAGTATTCTGAAAACAATCTGGAAACCTACACTTTATTAAGCGTTATGAGTTCTTGATCATTTAATCCATTTATTAAGTAAATTACAAAATACAATATCTAAACCAAAGTTTGCTCTATTCAATGTGCCAGAACTAACTAGAACAAAACCGAATAACATTTCATTTCTGTGTCTGTTTATATATAAAGCAGTTACGTATAAGAAGACAGTGTTGTCTTAACATCCAACGCTAAGTTAAGGCAAAGCCATATCACATATACTGAACTAACGATCATTCAGGTATTGTTCAATACACCCAGAATTTGAAAAAGTTGGAAGAAAGGTTTTGAGCATCGCTCAGAAATACCAACATAAATGAAGTGTTTGCTTAAAAACACAAAACAATAAGATTAATAAAGAAATTTTTGGTTTGTTTATTGGCTGCCTTAATAAATATTAATAATTAAATGATTATTGAACTTTAGCCATTCTTCGCAGCGATCAACATTTTTATGTAAAATTTTACAAGTTGATACAATGCTTTATGTATTAAACAAACTTTGACAACAAAGGAAAAAACAACAACAACTCTAGAATATAGACATATGTTTCGATTCTTAAAATCTCATCAGTATATTTTTGGTTGATGTCTACGTTAGCACTCAAATTGCACCCGCCATATTAATGAAAAACAATCGAAAAGGTAATTTTTAATTCCAAGCAAATGTGGTTAAATTTTAAGTGAATTTTTAAGATCACACCATTGCGTTGAATTTTTTCAATTAGCTGTACCGTTTTCTTTGTTTTGTTTACATTATTAAAGCGAGACGCCACGTGAGTGGATTAAACCGTAGTTCTCCTATGTTATCGCAGTTTCTTAAATTATTTGTTTATTTTGTAATGCACATCCATTGGCTGTGAGACATTTCGTGTTCAAAAATATGCGATCCTGGTGTATCGCAGATTTTGAGGTTTCGGCGTGTTCTCCGTAGTTTAGAAATTTTTGGTTTGTTTATTGGATTTCTTAATAAATATTAATAATTAAATGATTATTGAACTTTAGCCATTTTTCGCAGCGATCAACATTTTTATGTAAAATTTTACAAGTTGATACAATGCTTTATGCTTTTCGATTATTTTTCATTAATATGGCGGTTGCAATTTGAGTGCTGACGTAGACATCAACCAAAAATATACTGATGAGATTTTAAGAATCGAAACATATGTCTAAATTCTAGAGTTGTTATTGTTTTTTTCCTTGTTTTCAAAGTCTGTTTAATACATAAAGCATTGTATCAACTTGTAAAATTTTACATAAAAATGTTGATCGCTGCGAAAAATGGCTAAAGTTCAATAATCATTTAATTTTTAATATTAATAAAGATTA
Source organism: Tricholauxania praeusta (assembly GCA_949775025.1). NCBI lineage: Eukaryota > Metazoa > Arthropoda > Insecta > Diptera > Lauxaniidae > Tricholauxania > Tricholauxania praeusta. The sequence continues at coordinate 36,205,285 of OX459030.1, read as the reverse complement.
GTTCCGAATCTACCAATTGCAAAAATGTTGGCATACAAGCTTACGACAATATTGGTCCAAATCGAGTTATGATAGATGAAAATTTTATTATTTATCCACAAAAACAGTTGCTTACACTGAAAAAAAGCTGGTTTCTCATAGGCTTTTTCAATTTATTTTGGGGCGCAGATTCTATAAGTGACAACCATTTATTTTTTCTATTAAAATTAAATTTCAAGATATCCCAAAAAAAAAAAAATTTCTCAGTCATCTGCCCATATCTCCATACATTTTTATCCGATCTGCATAGATTATATATTGTTTGAAAGGCAATTTTGTTTTCTTTCCAACATGTGTCATTCCTTTACGCGTTTGAATATTTGAAAAAAAAAAAATTTCCAAGATTGTCTACGGAAAAAATTAAGACGGGAATACTCCGGGGTTCGCAGATCAGAAAATTGTTCAACGAAAACAAATTCAAAGAATGCCGAGACCCAGGCCAAAAAATGAGAAGCATTCGATGACGTTATTCATGATTACTGTAATTCCGATCAGTACATATGATTTGTATAAATACCTATATCAAGAATATATTTAACAAGAAACAATCAAATTTTTTGCATATAAACGATATACAATCTATGTAGGTCCAATAAAAATTAATGGAGATATGGGCAAATATTTTACTTTTGGAATCCACGCCATAAAATGCTTCGAAAAAAGTCGATGTAATTTAGTGCTGAACATCTTTTACCATGCACAAGATGTAGTGGTACAATGTAGTTTCATTGCCGACTGCAAATAGTGAAACATGTGTATTTTTTACTAATTCCTAGTTATTTGCAATTACGTAAACACGTTCAATAATTCGAAAGAAATTTTGCAACAAATTTAAGCTTTTGATTTTAATATCATTTGCACATATAATTTTTTGTATATCAACCCGTCAGCTTAAGCCAGTGTTGCCACACGTAATTATGGACTGCAATTCCAATTTTACATGTTGAAAACCAAAAAAAAAAAGTCATAAAACTTAAATAAATGTTGGAAAGATACAACAAATGTAATATGTATTGTACAAAATTTGTTTTTACTATTGGTTATAATTATCAGAGTGGGGATTAGTGCACTATATTGCACATTCAATTGTTTTTAGTGAAAGTGGGATGAAGATACATTACCACGAAACGTTTTAGTGATAACTTTAAATGTGGCGGTAAGGTGGCAAAAGTTGATATGAGTTGCAGAAACTGTTGATTGAAAATCATATAATTTTTAGGAATATGAGGCGCTCAGTTGCAAAACTGTCCAAGTCCCTTTTTCATACTTTTGGAAAAACAACGAAAAACGTTTATCTTCATATCTTATCATTATCTTCGTATTTCCCATGTAATAGCTCATAAAATTTCAAACACGTAAGATCAGATTTTTCAAGTTTCACCTACCTTTGTTTTTGAGAAAACAATTTTGAACTTGGCGGGTTATGATACCAATGTACTGGACTTGGCGGGTTGACATTGTGATCAAAAAATTTCGTATGAAAAAAAGTGGATTTGGCCGGTTTTAATTTCAAGGCGTTTGACCTGACTGGTTTCGAATACATTTCTTTGGACTTGGCTGATTTTTAAACTGGCAAAGCTGAATTTAATGCTTTTTTACGCTCTTTAAGCGCTTATCGTTATCATTTATTTGCTCTTTGAGCGCTTGCTCGTCCTCTGGACAGCACCGCTTATGATGAATATATAGGTTTGCAAATTATTTTCGAATGAAATCCAATTATGGCAAAATGTCAGCTCAATTGAACAAAATCTGCAAAACAATTGAAGCAAGTTCAATGCCGTTTTTGAAATCTATGTATCAAAATAAATTAATATTTTTGTCAAAAAATTTTTTTTTTAATCTTGAAACTAGTAGATAGATAAAGCATGGTCTAGATTTTGATATATGAGAATATCTCAAAATTTGAATTTTTTGGACTTGGCCAATTTTACAACTGGACGCCTCATATATTAAGTATTTACTAAAGTAGTTTAACACCAAGTTAATTTTTCTCGAAAAAAAAAATATGTTACTTGTGCCTCATTGGTTCCTAACCATAATAAATATAATCGGCTTGTTGAAAACATTTGGTGAATTTGGGAGGCTTATCGCACTATATTTTACCATTAAATATTTATTGGTAATGAAATTTGAAATTTGAGTGTACAATTTGTTTTTGACGACTGATTATAATAAAGTCTTATGATTAAAATACCAAGCTCAATGCAGCAATTCATAATTTTTAAACGCTCGGCATCAATCTGTAATGGAATAGCAGAAAAGATAAATATAAAATATGTAGTCTTGCAACTGACGAAAATAATATTTTTGTAAAAAGTATAAAAAATATAAAATTATAAGATTATAATATGAGAAAGAGAAACGTTTTTACAATATTTTCTGGATATATCAACCAAAATTAAATTCCGAATCTAAATTCAGTACATTCGCAAAAGAACTTAAATGCCATCAGTGATCCCATAAAAAATTGCGCGGAAAAATAATGCATCTTAACTTTTTTTTTACAGTATACGATACAGACAGGAATATCGTTAATTAAAAAAATAAAGAACTAAAATAAGTAATGTTAGCAAAAATATAATATATACACCCATTTTGAATCAAACTTATCCATCGAAAAATTAAAGTAAAAGCATGACAGTTGAAAAAAATTTAAATAAAAAAAATTCGCATAAAAAGAAAACGATAAAAAAACTGTCGAATAAAGTCACAACACCAGAGGAATAAAATTTGCAGATCTGATGGTTCTATATCATTGTATTTAAAATTGCTTGATTTTTTGTTGAAAAATCTAGAGTAATTTCAAAAACGGTCATATCGCGTAGCTGCCTCTATGTGCACCATGAAAGCGATTAACATTTTAATTTTATGAATGTGAAAGTTCCGTGTTCCAGCTTTGTGTGCATTGAAAAAATAGTTCTAGTTGTAGATCTTAGTCTTAGTGATATATATATTTAATAAAAATTATAGTCTTGATCCAACCTTTTTAATCGATTTGTGTATATTATCGCAAACAGAGAGAATGTTAAACATTCACTTTGAATTTTCATTATCTTAAAGACCGTATGCATACAAACATGTTCAACAATAAAGTTACGTTATTTTTTTAAGAATTTCATCACCTTCAATTCAAATCAAGTATATTTACTTCTTCGAAAAATTAAAGCAATTAAAAAAGTTTTGATTTTTAACTTCATCCTACTATATATCTATCGCTCAATTTCGCTTATCCTGAATTTCCGTTGCTTAAGCTGTACCAAACTTAATTTTTATCATTACACATCCTTAAGGATTTTTTTCTATTTCATTAAATAGCAGAAAATTAAGTACAACAACTGCAACATCAACGTAGCAGCTGTTGCTGGCATTTAGTTTAAATGCGTTGCTGCTGTTGTTGCCAAACTGTTGAGAATCGCAGTTTGGCAAAGAAAAAAAGAAAAGTTTTTCTTGCCATATTTTTTATATATTTGTTTTTTTTTTTTAGTTTCTTTGCTATCCTGCGTTTACTGATGAATGATGTCCAATTAAAGATCCAATTTATTGGTGCATGAAATACAATTTCCTCTGCTGTTGCTACTGGTGCTCTTCTGCTTAAGTTTGCCGCTTGTTTGTGAGTTTTGGTGCTGCTGTTGGTGGTGTTTGTTGCTGCAGTTGTTGGTAAAATATCCCTTTTTCTTCATAAAACACTTGCTTAATTTTCTACTAAATAGCAATGAAATGAATAAAAGCAGCATCTTTCAATTTCAATCGGTTGTCTGTCTTTCAGCTCATCCAACTGTTTGGCTGTATGTTAAACAGTGGGACAAAGCTGTTATTATCTGTTTGAAATCATCAGTTTTTATGGAAACGATATGAAATGTGAAAAACAAAACAAAACTGAAAAGTGAAATGCCAATTGAATCGAAAAACAAAAAAAAAACGGAAATACTCTAAGAAAAGTCAGTTCTGTAACAAGCATTTTTTCCGTGGGATGTAGCAACTCAATAATTAAATATATATATTTTACTAAAGTATTTTTTTTTAATCCTATATTAATCTCCTTTAAATGAAATAATGTTCCATTAAAACATATAAATTCTTCAAACAAGAGTAAAGTGTTTTCATTAAATGCATTCTTTGGTGTATACATAGTAAGCTCTTTGTTAGCACAAAGTATGTGTAAGTTTTGAAAGTAACTCTCCCTTCATTCAATTATGTGCTTTCCTTATCTATCAACCATTTTGAAAGAAGAATATTTGTTTTTCTTATTATGTATATCAGAACCTTTTGTATTTGAGTGCATCAAAGCATGGTTAAATCAATTTTGTATATAAATTATGGATTATACAGAGTGGTCCGACTCTGACCAGTCATACTCTAGGATTCCTTTATTTCAAACGTCATCATCGTTTGATTTTTGTTTTTATTTCTTTTCAAAAAAATTTGAATTTAGTTTATTGAATCAATCCAGTTTACAAAAAATTGAATTTATTAGTTTGAAAATGCTTAAATTAGTTTGGAAAAAAATAATTTGGCGTGCAAACGCTATATAAGACACTGAACTGAAATACCACTCTCTCTTGGAAAAAAAAGAAAGGTTTACGATTCCATGGCTGGTTTTTCTCTTTATATCTGGCACCGGACTTTGGAGTGGTTTTATTTTGCTGCAGCTCTGCCAAATTTGCCTGTGCGGGCATATAATAAAAGATCTTTCCCAAAGTTTGACTTTACCGAAACTGTATTATAGCAAACCGAAATACAATTATTTTGCCCAAGTTGTTAGTTTTTTCGGTTTGACTATTTTGTATGCATTAAAAAAAGCTATAAAAAAGTCTGATTCTAACTTAGAATTGGATAAGAAATTCGAATTAATGTTAAAAAAGCTCTGTGGAGGAGTCGCAGATTTAGACTTTGAATTTATTTTTATTTTTCATTTTCGAAGCAATTCTTTTACCCTTAAATCAGACGGCTTGAATTGGATAATTAAAGAAACAAATTCTTAACTCAAATCATTTCTACATGAGAAAAAGTAACTTTATTGGTGGCATATTCTTTTCTTGTGCTATGAATTTTACTTTTTCGTGACTTCCGTGAAAGGTAATTTACCGATAATTTAATTTGAAAAACGTTAATAAATTGAAAAAAAGCTCTAGAATTCAAAATTTCAAAAAAACTTTTCAAATTTCAAAAATTACAAAAATTTCAAAAGTTGCTAAAATTGAAAAATTTGCAAAAATTAGAATAATTTAAAAAGAAATTAAAAGCTTAAAAAATTGTGAAAAGTTCTAGAATTCAAAATTTAAAAAAAAAATTATAAAAATTTCAAACATTGCAAATATTCAAAAATTTCAAAGAATTTCATAAGGCTTAAAAAGTTGAAAAAATTTAAAAAGATTGCAAAAATTAGAAAACTTAAAAAAAATGAAAAAGCTCTGAAATCAAAATTTCAAAAAAATTGTTAAGAATTCAAAATTTGCAAAAATATTTTACTGTATACAAAATCAATTTATCTCATTTAAATATGATTCGCATTGAAAACTTTTGTATAACAATAGTTCTAATTTATTTTCTTTTCATTTCTAAACCTTTTAATTCTGGAATAAAGTTTTAGTTGAAAATGAAAAATGAACATAAAAAGATCGAAGTTTTGAGTTATGATGACTATAATGGGCTTTTTTTCCTAGGCTATGAGTATATGTATGTATATAATATATTATATATACACATAGTATGTATATTATATATGTATATATTTAAAAAATTTATACAGAAATTGGTATTTTTGTTTGCTATAAGTTAATTTTTGCAAAGTTAAATTTTTTCGATTGTTATTTTATTTCTTCGAAATTTTCTCGGAGAGAAAAACTCTGAAGAAAACTAGGGTAATAAATTTTAAATTAAATAACTTTACTGAATATATTTCAAATTGAGAAGAACCTAGATCTCTGCGAGATGTAGAAGACAAATGTTCTGTATATAAATAATTTAAATAAAGGAGAAAAGTGGTGGTGTAAAGTATAATGGGAGTATTTTTACAACAGTTTAGCTTACGTTATATCAAAATGGTAATACAAATATGTATAAATAGCCAAAAAAAATATTTGAATTGAATATTAAAATCGAGCATTTTAATAATAATCTTAGCATTAACAAAGAATATCATAATCGAGAAATATTAAGTTTTTCAAAAAGTTTTCAAGCAATTGTAAAACAAAACACTTTTGCCACAGCGATGGACTACACCCAACTGACAATATTTGAACATTGATGCTAACATGTCCCAATTAAATAAATCACGTTCTTCAAGTGCTGCTTTTATTTTTTCTTTCATAAGAATTTCAATATTCCATATTGAGAATCAAAAGCCAAATTTGCTTACATTCTGCCACACAGTGCAATGCACTCTGCTGTCCGTCTCAACTGTCTTTCACTTAACTAACAATCTATCTATCAGTTATATAATTGTAGTTGTAATTGCTGTTACTCTCGTTGTTGTTTTGTTGTTATTATTGCTGTTGTTGTTGTTGTTGTCGAAAATAAAGTTTATCTTTCATTTAGTTAAATAATTACAAAATTATCCTCTATTTGTTGAGTAAAAAGAAGAATAACAAAAACAAAGGGTCTTGAATGAGAATGTATTCGAGCAGTGTTGCCAGATCGACACCCGCATTTCAAAGTAGTTAAGTTGATCAAACAATAAAAACACACACACACACACACACAAATTGCCAAAACAATTACAACTTAAATGATACAAACACACATTCGCACTTTTACCAACTGTTTGTTTGCTTAATAAGAAAATGTTATTAGACAGCGGTATTTTACGTTTTCTATTATGCTTTGCTGCATTATTTTACATTTCGTTATTGCATTTATCTGTATTTTTATTTCATTTCGGAGAAATATGTTTTCAAAAGATACTATAAAGAATACAAGCACAATTTTAGAAAATTTCCAAAATCACAAAAAAATTAAAAACAGCCCAAAAAAACTTTGATAAAATTTTGGTCTTATTTACGGAAAATTGAGAAAAAAATAATTTTTAAAAGAACTATTAAATTTTTTTAAGATTTTTTAATAGAAGATTTTAATGATCGGTTACTGTCTTATACTTTCTTAGTTTTGGGAAAAATTTCCTTTTTTTTTGTATTTTTCATCTCTATTTGAGCCCAGTTTATTTTGGTATACAAAAATCTCGTGCTTAACAAAACAAATAAATTAAATACTTTTAACTACACATATTTTAAATATTTTTCCACTAATTTCTAATTTTATTGTGTAATTTTTTCGCAGTGTACTTCATTTTGCCTTCGGTTTTCTCAATTTTTACAAACTTTGCTCCATTAGTGCAAATATTTTTTTGTGTTGCATAGTGCTATTTTGTCTTTGATTGTTCTTTGTATAGAATTTTGGTTGTTGTTGCCAATTTAAATTCGTTTTGCTTCACTTAACTGTAATTAACAATTGTTTCGAAATTAACAAAACTGACTGCAACATAACAATAAATGTTGAAACTACTGTTCGAGGCAGCTGCACTAAGTGCTGTAATTGCTTATTTCAAGAAATTTGTTTTTCTAAGAAATAACAAATTTTTTACACAAACTAATATTTTCGTAAGAAAGCTGAAGCAAAATATAGTTTGCTTACCCTATGGCAACGGTTATATGAATGTATGTTCACAACTCATAGAAGTGCATATCTTTTGTGAAATATGAAAATAGTTCAGTCAGAGCCGTGTCTAGGTGTGTGTGGGTCCCTAGGCTGAACATTTGGTGCGGGGTCTACACAATTAAGTATTCGGGAAAAGTTGTTGCGTAAAAAATGCAACGAAATATTTTTGAACACATAAAAAACTTAATTTTTTTACGATTATATTAAATATGAGATTGCTAGGTCATCAATTTTATGATGCGAGCCACTTTTTTTTGCTCAAGCTCCTAGGCTGCAGCCTATGTAGAATATGCTTAAACACGGTCTGTTTTCAGCTCAAATGAGTCAAAAATCAACTGTCCAAAATTCTATATATTACATAAGCAGAAACTACTATTGAGAGCCATAATCTTAGGAAATCGGCCATTTCCTTAAAAAAGTTATTAAGTGACAAATGCATTTTTTTGAACTCAGCAAAGAATTTTACACAACAATTTTTGTTGGCCTGTGTAATTGACCAACTGAGCTTACAAGTTTGAATGTGGTGCCCAAATTTCAAGAAACTGGGTCGGTAACAGATGTGATATAATCAGTGCATGTTCGTACCAGCCTTTCGTGGAAAGCATTGCTGCTTTACTCAAAACTGTGGGCGAGAGTTCAAAGTGTCATCGTGCGCAGTAATTAAACCACCAATTGAACAAAAGATTTATATGGGCACGCTTACATAATTCAATCAATACACAGATAACGATTGTGTGCACGAGCAAACACAACTAGACGATTTTTCAAAGAAATTTTGCTCCAGTGACGAGGCCAATTTTCATCGCAGCGGATTATAAAATTAGCAAAATTGTGGCATTTTTCAATGACGAAAACCTTTGAGTGATTGACAATCACTGATCACTGATTGCCGATGTACCAATATATCCTCAAAGGAACTCTACTTGATGTAATTTTTAGGCTGAAGAAAGTATTGGACCTTTTTTAAAATTTCGTCGGTGATGCTTTTATTGTGAAAGGTTAACGCTATCGTAACATGATAACTACCTTGTTATGACCCAAATTGATTGAAATGGTTGTGGACGTTATGTGGTTCGAACAATAATGTATCACATGTCACACAGATAATGCAACAATAACTTTTTTGGTTGAAAGGTTTTCAGAACCCATTATTTCGTGAATTAGCGAAGATAATTGAACACCGAGATCGTGCCACTTGATATTCTGAATTTCCTTCTAAGCTAGCAACAAACTGAAGAGACAATAAAACACATTGTTTGAATAGAGGAGCTATTATGCCAGGATGTCATCCTATGTTTACCGCCGAAGCCTTGACAAACAGTTGGCCATAATTACTGTCGACATATTGGATATTATTTATTAATGAAATCAAAATCATTTCAATGCATTATATTAACTAATCTCATGGTGAAATCTTTATTTCTCCACCCTGTATACAAGATATAATTTTTTTTTGTTCTCAATGCTAGATTACAGAATAATCAGCATTAGAAGTTCCACAAAGCGCCGACGTGTTTGTTAGGGTTACCAGATGACATACTTTAGTAGTAAATGTTAATATTTTTCACCTGAAATGTACTACTTTATTCTTTATGTCATACTTTGCACTGCTTTTGAAGTTTGCATTGTAAAATGGAATGGAAAATGTTGAAGTATATTTCAGATATTGCTAGTGTTTTTCATAGGACCTTTTTTTTGGTCATCAAAAAAAAATATATATGTGGAAATAAAAAAAATATTTATGTGGGAATTAAAAAAGTTTTGTTTTTTATTAGAAAATTGGAATTTTTTCCCATGTACTACCTTTGTAGGCAGGGCATCTGGTAATCCTAGCTTTTGTAGTTGGTCATAATATTCTGAATTTTTATGAAACTGTTCAAATTAAGTCAATTTGTTACAATAATTTCTGATTAACAACAATATGTTCTTCATTTTCTATGAATAATATAATCATATCGGATTTGCATTATTTTATTGCTTTTGGACTATTGAGGTGTTTTATTAAAACTACAGTTGAAATTGAACCATTATAGATACAATACAAAATAGTTCAGTACCATTTTACCTAATTTAGTGTTACTCTCCCAAAATAAGAATCATACTATCATGTTGTCAGAATTGAGTTTATCTCCATACCAAATATCATCAAAATTAATCATTTAGCTTAGCTGTGGTAACATATTTTTGTTAGAAAAATATGCCATTTAAAAATAAATACCTTTTTTCAGGGTTCAATTTATATCCAAACCAAATTTCATCGAAATTGATCCATAAGTTTAGCTGGAAAAGCAAATTTTCTGGTTAAAAGCTGGGCACCTCCAATTGAAAATAAACATCTTTACTATGGGTTCAATCTATCTCTGTACAAAATTACATCTTAATCGACTTATTAGCTCAGCCGTGGAAATGTATTATCCTGTCATCGAATTAGACACTTATCAAAGTTTACTTTTCGTGACCTTTTAACTCAATTTTTGAACAAGTGCTTGACCTTTCAATAAAAGTATAAGCAAACTTATTTTTTTGCCTGTCCGCAATACTATAAAATGATGCGAAAAAAATATTGTTTATATAATTAAAATAATCAATGACATAATAAAAAACGTAAATTTTCCCCAAAAAAAAAGTGTAATGTAAAGTTTTCCTTCCCACTTGTAATAAATTTTCTTAATATGAATTTTCTTCCCTAAAAGCATATATTTGCACAACTGCAATTACGATTACAAATCACATATTCAATTGTAAAATCAAACCGCTTAAGTCCGAAAATGTTACCACAAATGTGCAAATATTTTCTAGTGCTTCTGCTGTGGTGCGGCTGCCCAAAAAAAAAAAGAATTGTTTTCATAACCTCAAACTCGAAAACTTCAACGAGGCAATTTATATTTTCTGCATGCCAAGCAGTGTCACAGTCAAGCAATAACTCAAGCAAACTATCGCCATGCACCCGCGCAGCCTAAGACCACCCACAGAGCCCCATTTTAGAAGCTTAAGTAATATCAAACACATTTTATAATCTCTTAGGTCAATGTAAATTCTGGTAGTCTTTTCAGTGATTCTCTGATTTTTTTTTATTATTTTATTCTTAAGTTGGTACTTCTGCTGCTGTTATCATAGCTGTGTTCAGCCATGTTGCAGTTGGTACTCTTGATGTTATTGTTATTGTAACTGTTGGCATACTACAGCTACATCTCAGTTTTTTTTTTTTTTTTTGTTCTCTTTGCATTGCAACACTGCAAACCACTAAGGATTAAAAACGGAAAACACAAATCCGATTTATAAATTGCGATTTATTTTTGTTAGAATCCCCTGCCCGGTCCGTGTTCTGAACAAACACACTGTAAGAACAAAAGAAAATTATATCCGTTGATACTACGGGTTGCCTACAATGCTTACCATGATGCGCTTATTGTTAGTGTTTTTATTTGCTGCAGGGGCATTTTGGTATTTTTTAAAGAAAATTATGCTTTTTCTTCGTAAAAAAAGATCTGGAATAATTTCTGCTATACAAGCGTTTTGGCAGATGATAATTATGACAGCATGACCATAAATCACAAACATAAATAGGCATCTCCGGAAAACGAAGAGTTATAAGATGAAAGTGGTTTTACGCTTTGAAATTTTTCAATCCTTATGACGTCATACAGCATTATCGTTTTATTACGTTATTTTCAATGCAATAAAGTGAACCATCTTGGAATGCATCTATCGGTGATGGCATTTGGGTTTTGTGGAAAAGGTATCTGGTATCTCGTCAATTTCTTACCGTTACAAACGGAATAATAAAGAGAATATACCATGTGATTAGGGTATAATTCACAGAAAGTTGTAAGGAAGAGTAAAATGACCAAGCACCCTGAACTCTGCGGGATAAGCCACAATTGCTGTTTTGATCACACATTTTAATTTTAAGGTGGTTTCATTAAATTTTTTGGAATTAACTTTGGGATCTTATTGAAATATTTTGTTCGAGGTTGTTGATGTTTTTTCTTTAATATTGGATACTTTTTTACTGTAATTTAAGAAAAATATTATTTTTTTCAAGTATGTTATTCAAATTTAAAACTTAAAATTTTCTTTTTGTTACAAAATTAAGCTTAATTTTCTTTTTGTTTCAAACTTTAGCTTAATTTTATTTTTACTTTATTTTATTTATTTATTTATTTTTTTAATTTAAAATGTTTATCTTAAATGTGTTTTGCTAAATTGTTATCAAAGAATATTGTATTATAAAAGTATTCTTATTATACAGAACCAAATTTAAATAAATTATGAAATTATTATAAATTATTATATTTCACCGGTTTGTTAGTTAGAGTACAAGTTTACGACATGACGAGAGCAACACCTCTGGAAATTATAATTTAACTTTTATTGTTTAATTTTATTGTTCATTCGATCTTTTCGGTATAACATTAACATTGCCCGTTTTATGCATTCCCCCATAAAGCTATTTGTCAACGGGCTTATTATATCGTACACCGAGGGTATATCACTTTGTTATTCCGTTTGTGACACAAACAGGTATGGCAGGTATGGAAAAGTATATATATTCTTGATCAGCGTCACCACCTGTCTGTCTGTTGAAATCAGTTTTACGGAAAAACCAAGAAAGCTAATTGAATTAAATTTTCACACACAGGTCACACCTTCTTGCAGCCATCTTGCTATTGAAAATGAACGAAATCGGTTCACGGGCACACCTACCGCCCATACTCTATGTATATTTACTCAGGCCCATTTTAAAAAAAAATGCTCCGCCGATTTTGATTAAACTTGGTGATTTGGTGCACATGTAAACCACATTAAGATAAGGCTAGGTTTCAAGTTTCCAAAGGTTTGTACAGAGGCGTCGCAGAGCCCTAAATTTAAACCTTTATACCACCATATCTCGTAAACCGTGCAAGATATTGTGATGAAATTTGGTAAACGGATACATGTATTATATATCTTGGATTTTAAAAAAAGGGCGGAATCGTAAAAGTGGGCGTGGAGCTTTGCAACAATGAAAATTTATTTTTACAAAAATTTACTACTTTACTGAAAAAAATCGTTGAAGGGCGTGACACAGCTCACAATAATTATAAAAGCTATATTAAGAGGACTAACAACGTAATCGTTATGAAATTTAATGAGGTGGATATACTTGCAATAAGGTATTTTATTACAAAATTTTGGTCGAATAGTACATGTGAGCATGGTACCTCCCATATAAGCACAAAACCTTTATTCTTATAGATAGTGTGCTTTAAGAGTAATCTTCATAAATTTGGTGTATAGATGTTACTTACTATAAGCTTTAAAATTAAATGAATCTCGACGAAATTGATTCACCTCCCGTATTAACATAAATTTGTAAGCGCAATTTTAGTGAACTGTTGCAACAATCAGAATGAAATTTAATGTAAGTGGTTCAGTTGCTTTAGAGTATATCTAAATAAAAAATGGCTGGAATAGCACCAGTGGGCGTGGCAACCCCCATACAAATAAAATACATTAAGTGTCATATTTATCGAAGCATGTGGGCAATCATACTAAAATTTGGTGTACGGGGTTTGTTTATGGATCAAAACCGAACTGGATTGTACCACTGGGTGTGTCACCGCCCTAAATTTCAAGGCTAACTAAGGCATACATCGCAAACTATACAAGCTATTGTGCTAAAATTTGGTATGTGGATGTTGATCTGGAATAAAATGTATTAATCCATAAGTAGACGGAATTAGAGAAGTGGGCGAGGCATATTTAAAATTTTTCATTACTATTTGATTTTTATTCAAGATTTTCCATATTTTTTTACTTTTTCAATCTTATAACTTTTTCCAATATGGGCATTTCTTTCATGTTGAACAAGACGGTAGTACACTTTTAAAGTGGAATAAAAGTCAAAGTAAAATACTTTTATTTTTTTCTGATACTTTAAGGAATATGCCTCTGGTAGCACTATATTGAGTGATGAAGTTGATGCCAGACGTAATACTACTTCCAAGATAAAGGCACTAAAAAGTCCATTCGAACGGGACAAAAAACGGAAGTGTTTTTCATGTCCATCTATAGAAAAGCAGAAGTCAGCGAAACCTGGCAATATTTTTTAATGCAACTAATTTTAAAATGTTATGAATTAAAATATTACTTTTTAATAGAATTCGTTTGATTGAAAAATGTTATATACTTTTTTTCTTACAAGGCATAATATCCCTTTGAACGGGACATATTTTTCCATTTTGGTTCACTTGGGCAATTTTTCAAAACGACTTTAATATTGACATATATAAATTAATTAAAAAACCATATTTAATGTTTATATTTATCAAATTAATTAATTTTATCAATTTTAATAAAGAAAAGAGGAAGGAGCAGATATTTTTCTACAAAACTTGTCTTTTTGCTGTTAAAACGTTTTTCATGTAAGTGAAGTGACACCATCCTACTAAAGCAAATTCTTCTTCTCAGGAATCAGTTTGTCCCCATACCAAATTTGATCCAAATTGATGTAGCGACTCAGTCGTGGCTACTTTTTTCCCCATTAGAGGCGGTGCCACGGCCACGCCCTACAAACATTTTTTTATGGTACAATCTATCTCCTAACCAAATTTCATTAAAATCGGGCCATTAGCTTAGACGTGGAAACGTTTTTTCCTGTTAGGGGCGTGGCGTGCCGTTAAAAAACTTAAAATTTATTTTCTGTTAAAATAATATTTAGCCCAGATATGCCGTCGGGTGCGTTAATGCAACTACCTTCGTAATTTTTCCTAATTTCTTTCGTTCTGACAGAATAACTTACAAAACTGAAGAAACAATTTAAAAAATAATATTTTTACTTGGATTTTGAGTCCGTACTACATGTAGTACGCTCGGAACATATGAGTAGTAAAGGCAGTATTTTTTTTAAATTAAAATTGGTAATTATTCAATAGTTGATGTAAATACTTAAGTAAAAAAAAAAAAAAATAGGAAAAATTATTTGGTGGTGTGGTACTCCTTATTAAATGAGGCGGCACGTCACATTCATCTTCACACTTTTGCTTATTTCACAAAACTGAAAACTCAGAACCAAAAAAAATATCCAAGTAGATGGAAAGTAGACAAAACTTATCAACGTACGGTTTGTTGTCCGCTATGTAGCACCACAAAAAGTTGATTAGAAAATTTAAGGGACAAGTTACGCAGAAACCTCAAAATAATAGGTGTACTACATGTAGTACGCTCGGCATATCCGGTTTAGTCCTGAAATTCGATTTTTCCATATATGTATGTATGCATATGTGAGTACGTATTAGAAATGCAATAAAAGTCTGTACTAAAAATCTATCCTTTGTACATGTATACGTTTGAAAGCGCAAATGTACTAAAATATTGTTCTGAAATTACCATCATGAAAATAAGCATGTGCTTACAATAAAAAAAAAATATTTTATGTAAATTTATGAAAATAAATTAAACGTCTCCGCGGTGAAGGTAATAACGTATGGCAAACTAAGGTTAGTATTATAGTGATAATAATTTCGCAATTGATTTAAAATCAATCAATAGAAAACTCTACAAATTTTGTCATTTGATGGAGAAATTCGTATTACGTGAATTAAGAAAGGATAGGAAATTTCATCAATCTGCTGTTTTAGATTTAATACCAAATTGCGCGTGGCCACTGGTCAGTTCAGACTTGGGTTGTTGATTTGATTACTTCTGTAAATTTTGGATACAGATGCTTCGGAAAACATCTGCAAACATAGAGAAATCTTCTATGGTAAATCCAAAAGTAATAGATTTGATGTGACAAGAGGAGAGTCGTTTGCAAGAGGATAGTTTAAAGAATTTTAAATTATATTTGAACATAATTTTCTTCAATTCAAAGAGAATTCAAACATTGCAACTGAAAGCTCTCATCGATGGCGTTCTTCTTTTTTTTCCTCTCTTCTAATTTGCTCAAATTTTTATTTGTATGCACATGCTGCAATATGTCGAATTGTAGACCTCAATATGTATTTTTGTGTTAGCACTTTCAAAGTTTTTTTTTAGCCAAAGGACGAACAACAGTTAACTGAAATTTGCCTGCAGATGCTATCCAAAATTTATTTATTGCCACAAAAGCAGCAAACGCTAAAGTATAGATGTTTTTAGCATATGGATCAACATAAATTCTGCAAGCGGCACACGACATCATTTCGATGCCGCACTACCCATCATCATCATGGTCGTCATCATATAGCAAACCTCCGCTACCCTCCGAACAGACTCATTGAACTCAGTTCACACAGTTCACTTGATGTGCAACCGCAATGCACAAACGTTGAGTGGTAGATGAAAATTTCGCTGCCGGTCGGTTGTCTGGTTAGTACGTTTGGTCGGTGAGTTGAAGTTGAATTGGTTCAGTTTAAAGTTCTTTGATATAATATGTTGGTAGTGTGTTGCACACTTGTATTTTTATTTGATGGTTTGCCGCCGGAATGCCGCACAAACAAAACGAAATAGTTTTTGCGGTTATTGAGGAAAACAAGCAACAACAAGCATATATAGGGCAAGCAACGTTCTGATAGAGATGGATAGTTTTTCAACAACAATAACAACAAGAAAAAAAAATAAGCGTAATCATGCGGCATGTGGAAAATGTGGAATATTTTAAGATAACAATTGTCGGAATTTAATTATAAAGACAGGTTGAAAGTATAAGACGAAAGATAGAGATGGGGCTAATATATACGGATTTAATACAGATTTTGACCTATCGAAAGTTAATTTGCTTATACATATATAGCTTATATGCCCAACCGTACTTCATTTGGGAGTATGACACTTCCTGTTGGACCGTTGCGATTGTTCTATTTATTTCTACATTAATATATGTTTCGGTAAGCTCTTCAGATTTTTTGTATGACCGATCATTTTGTTTTTGGTCATTAAAATTTCTCTTAATATATATTCGGATTTTTTGTTTATGACTAGTTTTATTTTACAAAATGTCAGATATTTTTAGTACTTTTTTTCACTTCGGTTTGTACTATTTTTTGCTTCAAGTGTGTTGGTCACGTTATATAGTATACCTTATAATTCACAATTCATTCGAGAGCTACATCTATCTTATTTCTATCCTAAGCCTTCATTTTGAAATTTTTCTCTTTTCATTACTGACCTTATACCTATACCTATTACTGACCACATACCGTTCCACATACGGGTATTTCACTTCGTGCCTCACACTAATTATTTTATAGTTCACGCCTCAATTTTTCCTTTCTCTTAATTCCTATATACGAGTACTTCCTATATTTTTCATATTTCTAACCAGACACAGATCATAAATACTTAAGTTTTCGTAAATTTTTGTCATACTTCGATTGGAGATTTATTTCTGTTTTTATCTTAGAGCACATATCCTTATCTATAATCCTGTTGTATATAATTTCGTATCGAGAATTTTACACAACAACGACAAACTCCACAATTTGAAAGCTGCACCAACTCTTCAAACATCAGACGCTGGCACATGAATGTTCATTCTGATTTGCAAGACGAATGATCCCAGCTAGCTCTTCCAGAAGAATTATATTAAATTAACCGTTTTTAGTTCATATGTTTCAATGCTTGAAATGCTTCCTATTGTTTCAAAATTCCGATATAACTATAACTTGAAATCATAGTACTCATATCATACACGGTTGAAAAAATCAGTATAAATTTTTATACGAATATCAGTTTAAGGCTCGTTTTATATGAATTTAGGTTAAATTTAATAACTTTTCAACATATAAAAACCAGCTATGCGGCCAGTTGTTTATGCTCAATTTGTCTCATAAATCATCAACATTCTGTAGCCGAGCTAGCTAACGAACGGGGTCGAATTCAAACTATTCTAGAAATGAAGCAGGTTCAAATCTCTACCCATTCATGTTCTGTTATTCAAATCATTTTATAAATTAAAATTGTAAATAAAATTAAATTAAAAAGAAGTATCTGTTCCCGGACTCGAACCCATGAATTCTGCGTCCCAGTCAAACGTTCTAACAACCGACATAAATATACATTTTTTTTTACTATTGCTAAAATTAAATATAAACTCTTATTATAAAATAGAATTTATACGTCAACCTATTCTATACTTTTCAATATAGAAACAAATATGAAATTCATATAAGATTTTATAATTGCGGAACTTATAAAATCTATACGATTTTTTTATGGATTTATATGAATAACTAAAAGTTATTAATTTTATACTGATATTTTCAACCGTGTAACAATCAATTTGGCTATTAAATTATGAATCTTTCGCGATTAAAAATCTTTGCTGGGATGCATTCACTGCGGCTAACATTAAGTGTTGTTGAACAAGTTTGGAATGCACGGTAAGCATAAGTAAGAAGGGCGGTATACAAATCATAGCGGCTAGGCCATGAGCAGTAAAGTTGTATGTAGTAAAGTTTGCAACCGAAAGTAGAACACAAACGGTGCATAAAATGTTGAAAAGTCGATTTGTTTGTTAAAAATCATACGAAATCGTACCATATGTTGTATTGCAGCAGCAGCAGCAACTACAGTGAATGCATATGACGTTTTGCTGCTGCTGATGATGATGATGTTTTTGACGAAAATGATGCTGCTTTTACTGCTTGACTTCAATTGGAGCGAGTCCAACTGAGTTAAGGTAACTTATTGCAGCTAAATGTATACGGGTTTAATCAACAAAGTTTGTATTCAATTTTACTTTAGTAACACAAATTCACCGTTGCATACTTTTATATGCACTTTTACTTGTTTTTGTGAAATTTATAATATAAAATAATAAAAATGAAAATGAAAATCTACAAGTATCTACTTTTGTTTTCACTCAAGTTGAAATGTGTCATTTTTAATTAAAAATATTTGTTTGAAGATTTTTGTTTTTTACTATTTTGTAATGGAACTCAGAAGGGGTTACAAGTTGAAGGTAACTGTACTTTAGTGCTAAATGCGGTGAAGTATTGATCTTTTTCTGTTCGAAAAGTATTAAAGATAACGCACAGACGTACTGTTGAAAGCCTCAGGAAATGTTCTCGGCGTAATTTTATCTTCATAGTTAATGCGTGAAAGATGAATACTTTAAAGTTCATTCTGTGAAATTTAAATTGTGTATCATATCACCAGAAACAGTGCGCTTATTTTGCAGAAAAAAATATTGTACATACCAACTGATATTTAACGTTTCATATAGCTTTCAGAAATCTTTTATTTTGATTTCAAAAATCTTTCTAAAATGTTTCGAAGTCACTTGCGCTATTATTTTACCGATAGCTTCCTGATAACCCAGCAAAACCTATAACAGTTATAAAACTTAATATATAAGTGTTAAAGTTCTCGTACTTTACCGGTTTAATTTCTTAGAGCATCGGGAAAAAATTAACCACATCTGCCATATTCGTGTGAGAATACATGTGACCGTGCATCCTGCTCTTACCAATGGAACTTTATCACAAGAAAATCAATGAAAAATCTATAGTTGCCTTTTTCACGAATCTGAAATCACATTGTTCACACTGACATTCTCCTAAATAAATAGAAAGTGTTGCCATACAACTTTAATATATATAAATGATAGTATTGCCGTTTATCCATTTTCTTATAGATTTTTAATTCAAATTTATAACATTAAAATTAACATATGTTAACAACATAAAAAGCTAAATGCTAAAATACATATTAATACATAAGTAAGATTGCAGTATTTCAGCGTCTAGGGAGTCGCAGATAGCCAACAGTCTCAACAGCTGGAGCGCTACAAATGGGCAGTGTCGAGCATTGGTATGATAAGATGGATTTAAACTTGATATAGACGATGTTACTTTTAGTGAATCCATAGCCGAACTTACGAACTTCATGAGCAATAAGTGAAGCGTACAAGAAAGTGGATGGCACACAGCCGATCTTTTTTGGCAACCACAAAAATCTTTTTGCCATAGAGGCGCGACAAAATGGCACGCGACATGTCACCGACACAAAATATTTTTGAATTTGAATCATCCTTGCTTAATTTTGCGGATATAACGGGCGACACCAGTGTGGACAGCACCGTAAAGACCACGATCTGAAGTCACGGCAATAAACAACTCTTTGAGCTCTCAGTTTGAATTTTGGTTTTTTCGAAAAACTGTTGTGCTCTGATATAGCGGCGTGCTGCTTTTAGATCGCCGCCGACCCCATCTTTATAGATTGAGTAATTTTTTGGATGTTCTTGACGGATTTCAAGCGCAGTGAAATCTTATTAAGGGTGCCATACCACGCTGCTGTTGCACCTATATAATGGCTTCTGTGGCCAATGAAACCAAAAGCTTTGCACCTTAATATTCAATTTCAAAATTAATACAGAAAAAAAAAAATTGAACTGTTTAGACTGAGAAATAATTTAATTTATTTGAGCAGTCAACTTCAAATTTGATTTTTGTTAACATTTGTGACGTCGATTTTTTTTTGTTAAAATATGAAAAAGAAGCAATAGTAATAACAATTTTTTTACAAAAATGTTCCTATCGTTTTTCTACTAACGATCTTTATGAGATTTCGTTTTTGAATGTGTATGTAAATTTTGTTAATATTATTAGTGATGGGGTCAGTCAGTCCATAGTTTAATGTGGGGTTGATCATGTTTAGCTGGGAAATAATCGTAGAAAATTTTTTGGAATGAGAAATAATTCACTGGAAAATGAGTTATCGGACAAATGAGGAACATTTTTGACGTTTCTTGAAAATTCTTTTTCCAACTTTGAAGCAATGAACTTAAAGAAGATAAAGCAACAAAGCTATAATTTTTAATTTATTTTAAATAAAGTTTTTTAAATAAAGTAAGAAGACATTAGTAGTATAAGTGGCATGAACATATAAAGTAAATTTAAATACATATTTTAAAGCTATAGGATAAGTCTCACCAGAGAGGGGGAGGAGTCTTGTCAGATCTCATCAAATTTTACCAAGAGGGGGGATCAGAATTTTCAAAAAAAAAAACACCTCACGTAAGTTATTGACATCCCCTTGCTTTTTCATGTTAGATGAAAATTTTATTATACTTATAGCATCCGTGTTGCTCAACGGGATGTTGTCATCAACGCTTGTCCCTAAATCAGGAGGGCTATTTATTCTCAGCTATTCTTTTCCTAATTGTTTTAGATGACATATATGATGGCAGGATCCCAAGAGGCATCAGATGTAACAATAACGAACAAACAGAGGACCGACTCCGCTGATGACATTTGCTAACAATCGTCCAGACATATAGATTTGCAAAATAGACTGCAAAACATAGTCTTGGATTCGCAAAAAAGCTGGATTAAATGTTAATACGTCCAAGACCCAAAAGTATAAAGCTGAATCCTTCAATACATGACATCACACTTAGAGCTGACATTGAAGACGTCAAAATCTTCACATATCTAGGTTGCATTATTTCTATGGACAGTGAGGCAAGAGATGATATAGGCTCAAAATTTTCAGAAGCCAAATGCGCATTTGCTCAGCTTAACAAAATATGAAGCTCTCCATTTTACGCTCTCCACCAACACGAACGTTTTTCATTTTTAATTCAAATGCAAAATCGGTTCTGTTGTATGAATTCGAGACCTGGCTGGTTGCCCACTATCTGATCAAAAGATTCCAACTACTCGTCAAGAAATGCTTAATACCCATATTAAAAAGCCTGGTGGCCAAATACCAGGTCAAACG